>JBBPBX010033460.1:0-33237 GCA_038048925.1 Garcialebias charrua
AGTCAGTGAGGATGATGAAGGTGATGATGTGAATGACTCTGACTCTCAGCTAAAAGACTTATCAGACTCTGGGTCAGAACCTGAAGATGGTGACAAAGACTGGAAGAAGAGCAGAGCTCCTGAGTCAGGCGTAAACACTGTCAACAAATCTTGCAGCTTCACTGAGCACGGGAAACAATTTCACAAGACAAGTCAGTCAGTGATGTCTTCAAGTTGTTTGGTTGTCAAGGAATGTGTTGAAGTGAAGAAAACTGGAGGCTCAGTCGAGAAAAGACAGTCAAGACAGACCTCATTTAGTTGTAAAGACTGTGGAAAAATATTTAACAGAAAGGGTAATCTAAACAAACACATGATAGTTCACACAGGACAGAAAGCATTTGTTTGTGATCTTTGTGGACAAAGGTTTGGACAGAAGTCAACTTTAAACACACACATGATAGTTCACACAGGACAGAAAGCATTTGTTTGTGATCTTTGTGGACAAAGGTTTGGACAGAAGTCAACTTTAAACACACACATGATAGTTCACACAGGACAGAAAGCATTTGCTTGTGATCTTTGTGGACAAAGGTTTGGATGGAAGTCACATTTAAACAGACACATGATAGTTCACACAGGACAGAAACCATTTGTTTGTGATCTTTGTGGACAAAGGTTTGGATATAAGTCAGCTTTAAACACACACATGATAGTCCACACAGGACAGAAACCATTTGTTTGTGATCTTTGTGGACAAAGGTTTGGACGGAAGTCAACTTTAAACACACACATGATAGTTCACACAGGACAGAAAGCATTTGCTTGTGATCTTTGTGGACACAGGTTTGGATGTAAGTCAGATTTAAACAAACACATGATAGTTCACACAGGACAGAAAGCATTTGCTTGTGATCTTTGTGGACACAGGTTTGGATGCAAGTCAGATTTAAACAAACACATGATAGTTCACACAGGACAGAAAGCATTTGTTTGTGATCTTTGTGGACAAAGGTTTGGACGGAAGTCAAATTTAAACACACACATGATAGTTCACACAGGACAGAAAGCATTTGCTTGTGATCTTTGTGGACACAGGTTTGGATGGAAGTCAGATTTAAACAAACACATGATAGTTCACACAGGACAGAAAGCATTTGCTTGTGATCTTTGTGGACAAAGGTTTGGACGGAAGTCAAATTTAAACAAACACATGGGGATCCATATCATAGAAAAGCAGTTTAACTGAATAATAACCTGTGTTTTGTCTCTTTTTAATCTCATATAAAATAATGCATTCCTTTCAGTAATGTTTTTTCTTTGTACCTTTATTACCAAACGTTTGATTTTTATATTTGACCACTATGTGGTGCTTTGATATTTAATATGAGAGCTTCTGTAAAAATCTAGTTCAACTTAACCCAGAAGAGGTACATCTTTCATGGTTAGTCACTGAGGAGTCCCGTCTCAACGGTGGACGACAGGTGCAAACAGCTACACACAGCTAAATGCACAGCAAACAGTTAAAACATTCTGCAAACACATGAATAATCCTAACTCCTAAACAAAAAAACAAATGCAACAGAAAAAAATCTTCAATCACAGAAAATAGATGAAGAAACACAATCAAAAAAAAAAACATGCTGCAAATACAAAAACACCAAAACAACTGAAAATAAGATGTGCTAAAAAAAAGTACCGTATACAGACCACTAGGGGGGGCTTGTCCACCAAGTCACATTGGACCAGACCCCTTGTAAATACATTTTAGCTGAGCTGCCACTTTCTAAAGTCCTAATACTTTCATAGTATGCAAGGCAGTGTTGTTTTTGTTGACGTAACGTTAACGTAAATTTTTCGTCAACGCCCCCTTTTTTCATGACAATAATGAGACGGTAACGAATTAAACATTGCTCTTTAATGACTAAAACATGATGAAATGTGTGTGAGTTTTCGTTGACGAGACGAGACTGAACGAAAATGTTAGTCGGTGGTCGTCAATAATTTATATTTCTGCCGATAATTATATTCTGTGGTCGGAAAGTCAGCTGTTTGGTCACGCCCACCACACACAGTGGTGCTGATGCACCACGCACCGCGCGCTCACCTGTGACTTCCTTTCAACCTGGACCATGATGGAAGCTGCACGTTGCAGGAAGGGGCTCGGTGGACGCAAGCCCCGAAAGGATTCATGAGCTTATTTTGTATTTAATCCAAACTGAAAAGAAGAACCGAGTGTATCTATCGTGGTCGAGGCGGACGGAGGTAAATGTGGATTAAAAACACGAATCTTAAGCGACATCTGAAAGCTCATCACCCAGATATTTTTTCAAAGGTAAGTTAGCTAACTACTACTATTTTTGTAATAGGCTATTCATACAATGTGTTGACAAACCAAACGGGTTGTGAGTGACACAATTCACAACTCCAGTTTTGTGTTATTTATTTATTTATTTATTTTTTATTTTAATATAAATCCTGTCCTTGTTTGCGGTGTTATTAGCTTGTTTGTGCTAACGTCAGCTATTGTTATGTGTAAAACATGGGCAGCATGGTGGCACAACTGGTAGAGCTGCTGCCTCTCAGCAAGAGCAGGTCCCCGGTTCAAATCACTGGCCGGGGGGCCGTTCTGTGTGGAGTTTACATGTTCTCTCCGTGCATGCGTGGGTTTTCTCCGGGTGCTCCGGTTTCCTCCCACAGTCCAAAAACATGCATGTTAGACTGATTGTTAACTCTAAATTGACCCTGGGTGTGAGTGAGACAGGTCCCTCTTGTAAATAAGTCCCCGTGGTTTAACGAGGCTAGCCTATATAAATAAAGGTTGAATGAATGCAGGGATGTGTGGCTGATAGGCTGAGTGAGTGACTGAATATCAAACCTGTTGCTGCCTGTGTTACCCCATGTGTCTGTTGGGTCTGCTGCAACTTCTGACCCATCTGAGGGGGTTCTGAACTTCTGACCACCTGTCTGAGGGGGGTTCTGAGTGACCACCTGTCTGAGGGGTTCTGACCTGTCTGAGGGGGGTTCTGACATGTCTGTGCATCCTACATTTTTCTGATAAAAGTTTACAGTAAAAGTGTTTGGGACAAAAAATACTTCATTTTAAATAAATACATTGAATCAAAACTTTTGCAAAAAAGAAAAGATACATTTTTTTAGATTGCGTGTTGGTAGAAGAACAATGGACAAAGTAATGTATTTTAAAAAAAAGCTGTTTTCAATATAATGAAAAGAAAAAAAACAATATAAAAATACTAAAGTCATTCTGTTTTCTTAACATGGTATTTAGTAAGATATGTTGACACAAATCATCATGCATAATACAGTATATGTACGTACATATAGACAGAATAATTTTTTTTAAGATATACTGAAAGATATTGTGCTTTTATACACTTTTATACTGATTGAAACGATTTCACAAGTGCTTTATAATCAATGATCACAACTGTTTTTATGTGCTATAAATTCAAGTGTTTATGCAATCATGTTTTACGTGCCTTACGATAACTTAGACAACAATATATATATATATTATCACATACAAGTACTGTACTGTAGATTTAGTGAAACTTGGAGAATGCCGGCCAACATATGTCTGGGAGGCATGTAACAACCCCTTTGTCCCAAGCTCTGGGCAGGTAGAAATCCCTGGAGGATGAGCAGATGCACAAAGTTACCCGAGTTAACTTAAAGCCCAACACCCACCATGTTTTCAAATTGCATCGCCATTAATATTTATTAGTTTATTTAAAAATAATACAGGAGCGTTTACTTATATTGTGGAGAAATAACACTAAATGTGTTATTTCATGATTTATAGCAGATTTTAGCATGCAGCTCCGGGAAAATCTGCCCCTCTCCATATATGGGCATTCACAAGGGCATTCACGTCACCAAAGTGACGCCTTGGAGTTACAGGCGAGCAGAGGAAAAGAAAAAGGAAGCATTTTTAAATATTCCCTAAAGCTGCCTGTTGATTAATCCTGCTGTCGCTCACTCATATTCTGAGCGAGCATCCACTTAGACATACTAGTTTAATTCGTTTGATCGCGACAAATTCATTCATTTCCGCATCGACTTTTTATTCTCTCCCCCCGTGACCAGAAAGGCAGCCAGCCGCTCAGCTGAGCTCTGCGCGCGCGCGTGCTTCCCGACCCGTGCTCCCCGCAACAAGGCTGACGAGAGATAAGAGCAGATACATACACTCGAGGGAGCAAATTACACCGGCACGAGGAACTTCAAAGGTGACCAGCGGAACGAGGAGCCAGAGACCGCGCGGCTCGCGGCTCGCTCCTCAGGGGCAGAATGAATGAGAGCAGCAAAAGGTCCGCAGCGGTGTTATAAAATAAATAATAAATAAAATCAGAGCGCTGGTCCATATACACACAAATGCACCAGGAAATATTCAGGAAATATGTGCTGGTGAAGATTCTCAGTCGTCCAGGACATGATGAAATCAAAAAAGGCGTTCAATACAGGATCAAATAAAGTCCAGTTGATCCTGTATTGAACGCCTTTTTTGATTTCAGGAAATATGCAGTTTTAACTACCACTCTCTCTCATAAACCTCCATGGAAACTCACTCCTACCTTCTGCCTTCTGGGTGGAGATCGATGTAACAAAAGGCATGACCCTTCGGGACTCTTCGGCCAGGTTTCCGGATTCATTCGGGAGTGTTTTTTTTTTTTTTTTTTTTTAACCCTCGCCTGGCCCAAATGCAAAAATGAAAATAGACCTAATAATAAATTACAGTAATTGTACAATATGGTGAATTGTTAGTGTCATGGTGGGTGTTGTCCTTTAACAAAGAGTCACGCACACACAGAGCCACTCCACAAAACATCAGATCTTCAGGAGACAGCCATGGGGCATAAATTGCCAAGGCAACCAATGCTAATCAGTGGCTGACCAATCAGGGGCCAGAAGAAGCAGAGTCAAACATCTCCATAATAATGCAGGTCACGACACCTAGATGATTTTGCATTCCAGGAGAGGCAATAGAAACAGGAAAGGTCTGTTTGCTCCTCAGTTTGAATGCACTTTTACATACAGAGCTTGGGACAAAGGGCTGTTACATGGGATGGGGGTGCACACAAAATGGGATTAAAATTCCTCAAACTGTAATTTCACAGTTTCTGTTAAAAAAAAAAAAGATTTCTCCTTCTTCTGTTCTGTTCTGGGAGTGCAAAACAAATTACCGTACTCAAATTAATTTGTAAAGACTAATATGTTGTTTTTTTTAAGACTAAAACTAGACTTAAATTTTTTAAGTTTTTGTCGATTAAATCTTAACTAAAACCATTAAATATAGAAATGACTAAAACAGACTAAAACTAAGAAGTATTTTAATCTAAAAGACTATGACTAAAACTAAAATCAAAATGGCTGTCAAAAACAACACTGTTCTCAGTAAAGCAAGACATTTACTACAAATCATTCCATTAGTTGTAATCTGAGAACATAGTCACCAAAGAGACTATTTCTATCTTTGATTTTATTCTAATGTAATCAAAAGAATAACTTTTGTCATTTTCATGATATATGTTATATGCTGTTATTCTTTAAATGTGAAACATCAATGTGTCATTTCTGCAAATGAAAAGGTGTCAAAGTTCAGCTAAAATGTCAAACTGACTTGCACAGAAATTGTTTTTGTTGAGTTTCAGCTAAACTCTCATCTAGCGTCTGAAAGTCTGAAGGGATTTCAGTTTGGGTGTTCAAATGAGCCAGGCGTCTCTTGAAGCAAATCAGATGGTTGTTTGGTGTGAGTGAGACAGGTCCCTCTTGTAAATGAGTCCCCGTGACTCAACGAGGCTAGCCTGTATAAATAAAGGTTGAATGAATGAATGAAAAGATTTATTGAAAAAGATACAGGTTAACAGATTAAGCAGACAGTCAATTGATCAATATGCATACGATCGGATGATTCGTTGAACAGACCTTTTCGCTCGAAGTCTCCCAAGGAATGTCAGTTTGCTGCTCTGCTTGTGAGATATCATAAAATGTTTTGAGCTCCTTATTGGTCAGGGGAACTGCTATCGGTGGTTGCTAAGGCAACAGATTTATAGCGTGCCCAAGGTCTTCTCTGGAATGACCTGCATCAGATTGTGTGTGCCTCTTTGTTTGAGCTTAAGTTAAGAAGATTTTAGATTCAAACTAGTTTCCTTCGACATTAATGTTTCTCCTGTGGCACCTTTTGTGTCATGAAGTGACACATTCTGTGTCATGAACTAAGTGTGTTGCATAAACTAAGTGTATGTGTTTTATACTAAAGATGTACCTGTTATTTCAGCCACATTCAGTGTCTGCTTGCCCTTCCCCCTCTGGAATGTGTTGACCTCGAGTGCTTCGAGCTGCAGGTCTTGTTCAAAGATGCAAGATTTAAGCATCTAAACATGATTGTATTAAAACCTTTGTGATTACATGAAACACAGTTATGAATGAGTATACCTATGTGATTATATGAAACACAGTTATGAATGATTATACCTTTGTGATTACATGAAACACAGTTATGAATGAGAATATAAGTTTAATCATAATACGTATATAATGGTGATTTCTCCTTCACTCCCTCTCTCGAACGATCAAAAATCGGTCGAAACCAACAGCTGAACTCCATGTGGGCCCCCTGAAGAGGACCTCAATCTCAACACCACACCAAAACAAACAAATCACCAAAAGCAAAATCAAGTTAAGGTAGCAAAACACTCAAAATCAACTAAATCTAAACCAAAACCCCATCTGACCCCAAAACTAACCACTAAAACCAAAACAAGGTAAGGTAATCAACTACCAAACGTAACTAAATCTAAACAAACCTCATCTGACTCCAAAACCAACCACTAACTCAGGGACGTGCAGAGCCCACTAAAGGGGCAGGTGCTCAGAAAAAAAAGGGGCACATCTAACCACATTTTAGGACAGAATATTAACAAAGTCCCATAGCTTTCAGAGTTTAATAAACAACGATAAATTACAAAATTGAAAAACAAGGGACCTCTTCTATGGAGTTCAATTTGTTTCACAATTATTCTATAAAAAAAAAAAAACTAACCTCAATTACATAAAATAAAATTGTGATCAAGACATTTTGAATTGTAATTTTTTTTAACAAATAAAAGTTTTGCTAAAAAAACTTTTTTAAATTAAAATCACAAATTTTTGTGTCATGAAGTGAAATAATTATTTGCGCATGTCAGAAATCTTTGCTTGCTATTCTAAGTTTTTGTTTGTCATTCAAAGTTTTGCTTGCGATTCTCACATGACGTCGTGGGCAGAGCCTAAAATAGCACAAAAAAAAGATTTCTGATGTGTGCAAATAAAAGTTTATGTTTTGCAAATAACTTTTTAAGTTCACGAGAGAAAAAATAGTTATTTAATTTAAAAAAAAAATAAGTTTTTATTTAAAAAAAAAGAAGAAATTGTTACAATTCCAAAAGTTTTGATTACAATTTTATTTTACTTAACTGAGGTTAGTTTTTTTTTCATTGAATAATTGTGAAACAAATTTAACTCCATACTCTGCGAACCAGACCCTAAACTTACTTAAAGTCTGGATCGAGTTTTTTCCCCTTCATTTGTACGCTTTTATTGGACAGGAGCAACTTGATTGGTTATTACATACATTATATCTATTTTGGTAGTTCAGGGTGAGTTATTTTTAATTCTAAATGAATATTCTTGTTGGACTTTTATTTAAGTGCTATTCTCCTTCAATATACATTTACCTAACGCTAGAATAAATGCAATGTACATTATGCAGCAAAGGAAGTTAGAAGATCGGACATATATCCATTATGGAGAGATGATAGGTTTTGGACGGGCAATGTGCTCCCTATTGCATAAGCCAGGGATGTCAAAGTCAAATACATGGAGGGCCAAAAAAACAAATTTGCTACAAGCCAAGGGACGGACTGGTTCAATGTTTATTATAAGGGGGTGATATAATAATTTTTTTTCTTCTTTCTGCACTCTTTTCATTCAATGTTTTCTTTTTGATTAATTTGTTTTATTTTATCTCTTTTAAATGAATGAATCTTCTTCTTCTTCTTTCTGCTTTTCCCTTTTGAGGGGTCGCCACAGTGAGTCATCCTCCTCCACCTCACTCTGTCCTCTGCATCCTCTGTCCTCATTCCAACTACCTTCACGTCTTCTCTAACTGCATCCATATATCTCCTCTTTGTCTTTTTCCTGGCAGCTGCATTTCTAACATCCTTCTACCAATATACCCACTGTCCCTCCTCTGGACATGTCCAAACCAGGGACGTGCAGAGCCCACTAAAGGGGCAGGTGCTCAGAAAAAAAAGGGGCACATCTAACCACATTTTAGGACAGAATATTAACAAAGTCCCATAGCTTTCAGAGTTTAATAAACAACGATAAATTACAAAATTGAAAAACAAGGGACCTCTTCTATGGAGTTCAATTTGTTTCACAATTATTCTATAAAAAAAAAAAAACTAACCTCAATTACATAAAATAAAATTGTGATCAAGACATTTTGAATTGTAATTTTTTTTAACAAATAAAAGTTTTGCTAAAAAAACTTTTTTAAATTAAAATCACAAATTTTTGTGTCATGAAGTGAAATAATTATTTGCGCATGTCAGAAATCTTTGCTTGCTATTCTAAGTTTTTGTTTGTCATTCAAAGTTTTGCTTGCGATTCTCACATGACGTCGTGGGCAGAGCCTAAAATAGCACAAAAAAAAGATTTCTGATGTGTGCAAATAAAAGTTTATGTTTTGCAAATAACTTTTTAAGTTCACGAGAGAAAAAATAGTTATTTAATTTAAAAAAAAATAAGTTTTTATTTAAAAAAAAAGAAGAAATTGTTACAATTCCAAAAGTTTTGATTACAATTTTATTTTACTTAACTGAGGTTAGTTTTTTTTTCATTGAATAATTGTGAAACAAATTTAACTCCATACTCTGCGAACCAGACCCTAAACTTACTTAAAGTCTGGATCGAGTTTTTTCCCCTTCATTTGTACGCTTTTATTGGACAGGAGCAACTTGATTGGTTATTACATACATTATATCTATTTTGGTAGTTCAGGGTGAGTTATTTTTAATTCTAAATGAATATTCTTGTTGGACTTTTATTTAAGTGCTATTCTCCTTCAATATACATTTACCTAACGCTAGAATAAATGCAATGTACATTATGCAGCAAAGGAAGTTAGAAGATCGGACATATATCCATTATGGAGAGATGATAGGTTTTGGACGGGCAATGTGCTCCCTATTGCATAAGCCAGGGATGTCAAAGTCAAATACATGGAGGGCCAAAAAAACAAATTTGCTACAAGCCAAGGGACGGACTGGTTCAATGTTTATTATAAGGGGGTGATATAATAATTTTTTTTCTTCTTTCTGCACTCTTTTCATTCAATGTTTTCTTTTTGATTAATTTGTTTTATTTTATCTCTTTTAAATGAATGAATCTTCTTCTTCTTCTTTCTGCTTTTCCCTTTTGAGGGGTCGCCACAGTGAGTCATCCTCCTCCACCTCACTCTGTCCTCTGCATCCTCTGTCCTCATTCCAACTACCTTCACGTCTTCTCTAACTGCATCCATATATCTCCTCTTTGTCTTTTTCCTGGCAGCTGCATTTCTAACATCCTTCTACCAATATACCCACTGTCCCTCCTCTGGACATGTCCAAACCAGGGACGTGCAGAGCCCACTAAAGGGGCAGGTGCTCAGAAAAAAAAGGGGCACATCTAACCACATTTTAGGACAGAATATTAACAAAGTCCCATAGCTTTCAGAGTTTAATAAACAACGATAAATTACAAAATTGAAAAACAAGGGACCTCTTCTATGGAGTTCAATTTGTTTCACAATTATTCTATAAAAAAAAAATTAAAAAAAACTAACCTCAATTACATAAAATAAAATTGTGATCAAGACATTTTGAATTGTAATTTTTTTTAACAAATAAAAGTTTTGCTAAAAAAACTTTTTTAAATTAAAATCACAAATTTTTGTGTCATGAAGTGAAATAATTATTTGCGCATGTCAGAAATCTTTGCTTGCTATTCTAAGTTTTTGTTTGTCATTCAAAGTTTTGCTTGCGATTCTCACATGACGTCGTGGGCAGAGCCTAAAATAGCACAAAAAAAAGATTTCTGATGTGTGCAAATAAAAGTTTATGTTTTGCAAATAACTTTTTAAGTTCACGAGAGAAAAAATAGTTATTTAATTAAAAAAAAATAAGTTTTTATTTAAAAAAAAAGAAGAAATTGTTACAATTCCAAAAGTTTTGATTACAATTTTATTTTACTTAACTGAGGTTAGTTTTTTTTTCATTGAATAATTGTGAAACAAATTTAACTCCATACTCTGCGAACCAGACCCTAAACTTACTTAAAGTCTGGATCGAGTTTTTTCCCCTTCATTTGTACGCTTTTATTGGACAGGAGCAACTTGATTGGTTATTACATACATTATATCTATTTTGGTAGTTCAGGGTGAGTTATTTTTAATTCTAAATGAATATTCTTGTTGGACTTTTATTTAAGTGCTATTCTCCTTCAATATACATTTACCTAACGCTAGAATAAATGCAATGTACATTATGCAGCAAAGGAAGTTAGAAGATCGGACATATATCCATTATGGAGAGATGATAGGTTTTGGACGGGCAATGTGCTCCCTATTGCATAAGCCAGGGATGTCAAAGTCAAATACATGGAGGGCCAAAAAAACAAATTTGCTACAAGCCAAGGGACGGACTGGTTCAATGTTTATTATAAGGGGGTGATAATTTTTTTTCTTCTTTCTGCACTCTTTTCATTCAATGTTTTCTTTTTGATTAATTTGTTTTATTTTATCTCTTTTAAATGAATGAATCTTCTTCTTCTTCTTTCTGCTTTTCCCTTTTGAGGGGTCGCCACAGTGAGTCATCCTCCTCCACCTCACTCTGTCCTCTGCATCCTCTGTCCTCACTCCAACTACCTTCATGTCCTCTCTAACTGCATCCATATATCTCCTCTTTGTCTTTTTCCTGGCAGCTGCATTTCTAACATCCTTCTACCAATATACCCACTGTCCCTCCTCTGGACATGTCCAAACCATCTCAGTCTGGCCTCCCTAACTTTATCTCCCAGTTGTTCAACATGTGCTGTACCTCTGATTATCTCATTCCTGATCTTATCCATCCTTGTCACTCCTAAGGAGAACCTCAGCATCTTCATTTCTGCCACTTCCAGTTCTTTCTCCTGTCTTTATGTCAATGACACCTTCTCCAGACCATACAATATAGCTGTCTTGTAAACTTTTCCTTTGACCTTTGCTGACACCTTTTTGTCACAAATCACTCCTGAAACTTTTTTCCATCCACTCCATCCTGCTTGGACTCTCTTCTTCACCTCTTTACCACATTTCCCATTTTCCTGGACAGTGGACCCCAAGTCCTTGAAGTCCTGCATCTTTGTGACCTCTGCTCCTTGTAGCCTCACTGTTCCACTGGCCTCCCTCTCATTCACACACATGTACTCTGTCTTAGTACTTATTTTAAATGAATGAATAAATGGATTAAATAAAATATTAAATAGCTTTACATCTGCTAAGTTCTTGGCATAAATCAACACAGACATGTTCTCGATTTTAGTACTGTATTTTACATTGTTTTATAATGTAGCTGTTTATGTTTTTTAACACAGTTTTTTTGTGATTTTTAATTAATATGCTTTTTTATGATTGTTGGCTGCAAGTATCAAGCTGCAAAATCCTTTCCTTCCTGAATGTGAGGCAGGTCTTGATGTCTATGTGCAGCATTATTACTCTGGGTTCATGAGACACGACTCTGGATTGGATTGGCCCCACCCCTACTACTACTGTTGCATTGTGGGGAATGTAGTGTTGGTACGTGACCGGAGGGCTTATTATGTTGTTTTTCTGGCAAAATACAAAAATAATAATAATAAAATAAAATAAATAATTTTAGTACATGTTATTATGTGTCAGAGGAGGGCTTAGAATAGGAAATTAAAAAAAAAATTTTTTTTTTTTTTTTTACCAAAAGGGCACTTGGGGGCAAGGAGAAAAAGGGGCAGGTGCTCAAGCCCCCATAGCCCCCCCCTCTGCACGTCCCCAACCCCTAACTAAACAGCAAAATGATAATCAAAAGCTAAAATCTACATCAGCCTAATCTATGAAATCATAAAAGGATAAATGCAAACACCACCTTTACTCCATTGCCCTCCCAGGGCTCCTCCAAAAACCATTCATCACCTCTACAGGTATCTGGTCTCAGCCAAATACATGTGACGTCCCTCATCTGGCACTGGACCGCGTCTGACCTGCATCATGGGAAACACTGTCCCACGATCATCCAGTTCCCTCGTAACAACCATCCTGGAGATCATCGCTCGCGCACAAGGCGTCACACACCCCATAAACACGCAAAATAGAACCAGAATAGCTAGCGGAAAAGCCAAGATCTTAAAGAACACCTGAGTCCATGATCCACTAGTGAACCAGGACAGCACATCCCACTGTCCAGCAGGTGCATCCGCTGCTTTCGCCTTCTGAAGCTCTCTCAGCTGTGTCAGGGCTGCGGTCACCCTGGCCTGTGGGTCAGAGCTAGTCTCGTCAGGAATGTAAGTACAACAGGTATTTCTACCTATTATTTCGCACACTCCTCCCTTCGACGCTGTCAATAAATCCAAAATCAATCTGTTTTGCAAAACCATAATTCTGAGGGCAGTTAACTCAGCCGAGATGCCCTCAAACGCCCTAATTGTAGAATTAATAAACACACCAAAACGGTAATCTAACGTCTCCAAACGCAACATTAGCTTACCTACACCTGCCCATGGAAACAGAGAAAGCATGACTTTCTCACCTGTCGTCCAATGTTTAAACTCCTGCGGCACATCTGTCCCCCAGATGGAGTCATGAGGTTTGAGAACAATTGCTCTCTTCTCACGAACATAATGAGACCCATTGCTGACTGAGGCCAGAAATGAGTCATCAGTCACTGCCACAGGTGCGCACAGTCCGGTCCAGTTCGCAGGTAATGACAACAGCACAGCATGACCACACAACCAAGCCAAATCCTCCACAGGAAACGTCCCATTCACTCCAGGGACACCCACGTGAATGTTCCCAGGGAGGTACACCGCCTGGCAGCTCTTTGTTGGCAGTGAGCCAACCACCACCTGATGTGAGTCTTGGTGATTCACTCGGTGTACACAAACCGGGAACTGTTCACCTGGTGTCCACTCCACAAACTGGCTCAGCACCACCACCGGGTCAGACTGTGTCAGCTCGTACCGTCTAGCCACACACCTCTCTGGTTGTTTGATGAACCCCCTGGAACTGTACTGTAAAAAACAAAAAGACAACTTGCGTTCTAAAGGCTTCACACGCAAGGGCAGGTGGGATGCAGTGACAGGAAGCTTTGTGCATACATAACATTCAGAACTATGGCGCCCCCTGGCTAAAAACTGAGCATACTTATACCAGCTGTTCATCTGGAAGCTGTGAGACAAGTTGAGAGTCAACTGATCGATATCCTGAATCTGAGACCATGCCCTAAGTCTGGGGACCTCTCTCCTGACCCTTATAGGCTCCTCTGCGCGACACCTCTGCAGACCTGGTATAACACAAAGAGATTCCAGCAATAAAACAATCAGAATCATGATCAACATCATCACACTTCCAGCCAGGAAAATTCTGTTATGCCCATCCGCCATGCTGAACACCTCGTGGCCCTCTCAAGCTGTAGCACAAACACTGTTTAAAAACAGCAACCTGTGAGCACTGAAATGTAACACACTCTAAAACAGAAGATGAAATTGACCCACTTCTCAGTTAAAATTAGGTGACCTGAAAAGGTAAAAACACACAAAATACCTTGGTGCAGAAAGTCCACACACCAAACACATGCACAGTTTAACAAAATCTTCTTTTTTGGTATTTCTTATTATTTTTTCTTTATTATGCAGGAATCACTGGGACCGCACCTGTAAGAAAATACAGTTGTATACTGTGCGGATCGCCCTCTCATTAAAAGCTGAAACCAGAAATAAGGAATCAATCAAAAACCCATAATATTTTATGATTTTAACACTGAAATAGAAAAATGTAACTCCAAACCCGTGAAAGATTGATGTGTTGTTCTGTTGTAATCTAATTTTAGAATAGAAGTAAATTTAATTGATAAAAGTTAAAAGTTAAAATGTAGCAGCAAATAGTTAACGACTAAATTAAATCTAATATAAGAATCAGTAATAAAATGCAACACTAATTTAATATTAGAGGTGAAATCTAATATCTAAACCTAAGTGTGTGATCTTTAAAATGTGATTTAAGATTTAAAGCATGAAATATTGCTGATTTAACACTGCAAAATAGAAACACTGTAAAGTTTAAAACACTGTGTCAGTCTTTTCTGAATCGATTTAACCCTCTACTTTCTGTTCTCCTCAGAATTTTGCTGAAAGCTGCATTCTTCAGAGGCCACCACCCTTTCCCTTGGGCTGCAGATTTGCTGATGATTAATGCCAGGTGGGTTGTGTTCAATACCCCGTTCCCCTGGCGTGCAAACACTGCCCCAACCCAAAAGTGAATGGTCGACCCCCTCTTTTATGCTCCTCTTGATGTGGCCTGCCTTGTTGAGTTTTAATCAAGCAGCTGGCTATTCTCTCTCTTTCTCTCAGGGCAACAAGGTGGACAGGCCTGGCACCAGGGGGAACTGTTTCCCTATCGTTCTGGTGTCCTTGCAAACACAAGCACAAAGATGCTCTCCAGGAAGACAGGTGTTTTCAGGAAGCTCCACCACTCGAACCAGAACACCACGTGAACAGATGACTTCCACGGCAGAGGAAGTGAAACGATGAAAAGATGTGACCCACACCTTCCACGAACCAGACCTCAAGGATGAAGATGCAGGACAGCCCACCGCTCTTGTGGACCACTCCCTCCAGGTGCAAAACCAACCCTCTCAGCTGTGCTGCTCCGACCGAGCTGCTTCACTCGATGTGATGACCTTCGAGGCCCCCTTTTTCGGACTCCTCTCTGGCTGTGGCTCTCTCTCTCTGGCGAGGAGCTAGTGATGTGCGCCTCGACAGCTCAGCTGTGCGCACCCCCCCCCCTTTGGCTCAGGCCACTCTCTTCTAGAGGCCCTGAGAAACACCCCAGGTGTCAGTGGACCCTCCGGCCACGTCCAGGCTTAGCACTCTCAGGTGTAACGGATTCAAAGATCTGTAGATGGAAGCTGGACAAACAACTATTAGTCTCTCAAAATACATCATATGCGACATTACAACAACCCTTGTCCCCTATCTACAGGTGCCCTCAGCCCTAACGGCCATTTTGTAAAGCCCCAAGTAAATTAATTTTAGTCTGTGCACAGATTACAGCCAATTTTTCAAAAGTATACTAACATGTTGAGGCCTAAAGTATTTCTAATATTCCCTAGATTTGCATTGCTAAAATGTGTACCATTATCTGATCTAATTTTACAGGAAACCCATGACATGGAATGTAACAATTGATTAAAAATTTTTGGACCGGTTTGTTGTCTTCTCTTTTAATTTTTAATTTTTATTTTTTAGCCCCTTGTCAGCCGGTGAGCGCGGCACACCAACCATAAATTTCTGAACCCTTTCACCGGTTCGAGCATGTCTGTACGACCAATTATTATCTCATGACCCGGTGTCATCACGGTCGAAAGTTCCTAGTTTGCGCGACCTCCTCGTCCGTTGAGCCTCACACAATGAATGCACGGCGCAATGTTCTGATCAGAAAATTTAAATGTGTGTGTGTCACCAGCTGAAATCCCCTTCAGCTGGTGTGCTCCACACTCGCGAGTTGCTGCTCCTCAAAATCTTCTTCTTTCCCACCTTCTGGATGGTCCAGCCCCCCTGTTTTCTCTTCACTGTGGAGCCGCCCCTGTTGACAGCAAGCCACAGAGGCCTCATCCCATTTCATGGCCCTCTCTTCTTCTGGAGTGACCATCACCATCTGACGTCAATTGATGTATCCCGATGCTCTTTTTCTTTCCAAATCAGCTTGACAGTTACATTCTTGATGTTTATTTATTGTCTGTGTGTTGGTTTTGTCAAAGCTGTGAACTCCTATCGCACGTCTGCTTCCTATGTCTCCCTTTGCTGTCCAAAAACCCTCTCTTGTCCACGGAACGAGCTTAGTTAGTGCTGCACCCAAAGTTCACACATAGCCCTGCCTTCGCCCTCTGCGCTGACTGTGTTCCTTTTTCCGCTTCAAACCTACCATCGCGTCCAAAACACTGATCTGTCTGAAGCCCCTTACCAAACCAGCACTATCGCTGCTCCGCTTTTCTGTCCACAAAAACCACTTTTCTCACTGACCACCACGTGCTCCTTCTGTATTTCTCATAATTTTCTTATATTTTATCCTGCAAATTTGTTCTCTCCTTGTCATCAACTTGTGCTCTCCTCATCTCTGAAAGCTTGTTCTTACTTAATTGATCTTATCTGCACTGATTAACGATCCAATTTCTGCGGCTTAGCTATATCCTGAATTTTAACGAATCTGTTGTGCACACCAGACTCCCAGAAACGCGTTCCCTCAAGGAGAACTGCCGTTATTTATCTAACCTTTAACACCCAATATGAATAATTGTGGTGACACCAATTTTACCTGTGAAAATATTCACAAACTCATTTTGCTGTGGCCCTCGGGATGAGAGCCTTGTTATTTTGTTTAAGAGCCTTCTGGAACCGGGAGGAGCAGGCAGGCAGAGCTCCAAATCAGTATTAACCTAATAATTATGTGACCTGCGGCGGCCTGTTCTATGTGTCATCATTAAATAATGCACTTTACGTTTGGACCCTGAGACTGAGGCCCCAGTGTGACCCCACCGATTCAAATGGGAGGCCGACGCCTTCACGGGTTGCTGGAATGAGTGACTCCTGACAGCTGTTCCACATGCTCATGCTCTGGTCGTGTGAGCTTGTCCATTGTCCAGCTTAGGTCAGCTTCCGTGCCCCGCCACTTCTTTCTGGTGGCTTTCTCTGCAGGATGCCCCAAGTCCTGACTTCACTTGATTTCACGTTGTGTTTGCTGACTTTGACATCTGTTTGTGTCCTGGACTGTTCTTTTGTTCAGGTCGTTGCCTTGAACTATGGCTGAGGAAGTTCATGGACATTCTGGTGTTTGAATGACAGTTCTTTGCTTTTTCCTTCAACTGTCTTTGTGTTGTGTCCATTCATGAGTGAGAGGTCTTGCCCTCACTTACTGGCAGCTGTCGCTCTCAGAGTCAAAATGAACCATGTAGACGTCAGCTTTATGCATTCAAATCCAATCGAGCCACCACTGTTACCCCAATCCCCTGACAAACGAAAAGTTTCGTGCATTTTGGTTGAATCCTAACTCATGGTAAATTACAATTATGCGTTCTGTAAGAAAATAGGTCTGTCTGTCTGACGCTCCCCGTCCACGCCCTGTGTGCAGGCAGGCTGTAGGCTGAAAAGGAAATACGCGTAATTGTCTAATAATAACGCCAATAATATTACTATATGAAAACTCAAAAGTGAAATCTACTCGGCATTTGTCTCCCAGATGAGCACATCTCGTTGGATCTGGTCGGCACAACGTTTTTTCTTTCCCTAATTTAAAGTGAAAAGCAAAAAAATTTTTTACAAACAAGTTCTTACAACTAATTGAAAATGAATTTCACCTTTACCCAAGACTGTCTAAGCCAATCTGACTGTCCAATCTACATGTCATTGTTGATTTTTTTTTTAGAACTCTCGTGTTCATCTAATTGATGCTCTTAAACTTCTCAAAGTAAGCTTTTGCTCTGTGGCTGATTTCTAGATAATGTCTTCACCTCATCTGCCTGATCGTCTCTCTGGTACTTCCACAACCTCTGAGTGGCTCCCCCTCTCTTGGGCCCGATCCTACCTCCTCCATGTGCACCTTTCTGTCTCAACTTCCTGTTTGCTATCTCTCTCCTGTATCAACTTTCTCTTCACTTTCTTGATCACCTCATCTCCCTCAGTCTTCGCCTTCCTGCACCTCTCTTCCAATATGAATCTTTTCATATCATTCCACATTTTTCTGGCTACTCCTCTGTCAGCTCCAAGTCATCTCTGACAACTTACTGTTTCCTTTCTCTGTTTTAGTGTACCAGTCCTCCTCTGTCCTGCTCAGCGGCTCACCTACTGGACTGTCCGGTCGTGCGTGTGGTCTCCCTCTCACCAGCTCATCTTCTGACTCAGCCACGGTACCTGACACTGACCCTTTAAAGAAGAACTTTTTCTTCCTCTCAGCCTGCGGATCACCTGCATGTTTGCTCCTCTCTGCATGCTTGCTACCTGCTCTGGGGGGGCCGTAACACCCCCTGCCCATTTCTTCCTCGTAGCGTCTCTCAGCTCGACTCTCCTCCTCTCTGTCATATTCACGTGGACGTGGAGACAATGATCCTGGCCATTCCCTATCTCTTCTCTCATCAGCATACCTGGCTTCCCGGTCAAACTCACTCTGGAGATGTTGTGCTCTCTGACCTCTCATTCTCTGCTCCAGGCCGAACGTGATCCTCATCCTCAATGTCATCCTCCTCAAACCTCCTCTGACCTCTCCTTTTTGGAAACAGGGGGTACTGTCCTGTTGGAGCGGTGGCCTTGACAGCATATGGAGGTGGTGTCGTTTTTTCTTCTATTCCTGTGCAACTGTTTGTCTCACCAACATTTTGTACGCTCTGAGATAACAAAGCTAACTGCTTGTATACCTCCACCAGTTGCTTCTGTTGTTGTTGACTCTTATTAAGCTTGCTACGCTCCCAAAATGATGTACAGATTGTTTGTTTGGTTTCCACATCATCAAGCAATTTTTGCTGCTCTTTCACCTTTGTCCAAACTAATTGTGTTAGGTTATCTGTTGATTTTTCTGAATTTTCTGTTGCTTTCACAATTTGTATAATTAATGCATCTAATTGTTTACACTTAGCTGGATCAGCAGCATGAATTATGCTTATTACCGCCTGAACTCTGATCAATTGTTCATGTACAGATTCATTTTGACAGGTCGGTTTATCCTTAATGTGCTCCATGACTGGTTTCATACACAACATTCACTCAAAAGCTTTATTTTCCACAATTATTCTCTCCCATTCACTGAGGTCTCTTGTGTGACACAGAAAAAAAGTCTAAAAAGTCTGAGGTGCTCCTCTGTGTTCAGGCCTTTAATTCTGTGTTAAACAACAGCTCCCTCTGCTGGCCGAGTCATGGCAACACCACACATCAGTCACATGAAGAACACTTTCAACACACACATCTGAGTCCACACAAACATTTATCAGACAATTAAAAATTCCTAATTTGAAACTAATTGAGATCTCTTCCCCCCAAAATAATGATTCACATTAAAAAATTTAAAGAAATGCGACGCAAAGTATTTTAAAACAAATTAAACATAAGCCCAAGTGGCATCAATATGCTTCCGTATATATGCAACCCTCTTCGGCTGCTTTCTCTTTTTTCTTTTTCTACAGACCTCTTTCGGTCACGCCCCAGAGCGAGTCCACTGTACTAAATCCGCAAGTTTAGCGCAAGGCACTCTGGGAACTGTAGTTTTCACCTCAGCGTGAACTTCCGGCGACCTCTCAACGTCGTCAGACTTCGGCCGCGTCCGAACCTTGAAACAAGCGGCGGTTGTTTTTTCTACCCATGCGCGGTCATGGAACAAGTCGAACAACCTCTTCCAGCTACTCAAAGAATCGGACGCTCCGGAAACGCTTTTCTAAACTAGACAGTGAAACAAGTCTTCGTGACTCCCACTCCTCACGCGGATGAACGGATCCGACCCACGTGACCCACGCGGCCACGACCGGCTGCTCACGGCCTAAATAGAAAGCGTGTGTTCCCCAAAAGTAAGTAATTTGAACATCAACGTTCGATCACCTCGTCGTGAACTTTAATCAGACGTGTGCGCGCGCCACACACTCTCCTCGGCTGCTCTCGGACGCAAATCAGATTTATTGAAAAAGATACAGGTTAACAGATTAAGCAGACAGTCAATTGATCAATATGCATACGATCGGATGATTCGTTGAACAGACCTTTTCGCTCGAAGTCTCCCAAGGAATGTCAGTTTGCTGCTCTGCTTGTGAGATATCATAAAATGTTTTGAGCTCCTTATTGGTCAGGGGAACTGCTATCGGTGGTTGCTAAGGCAACTGAGATTTATAGCGTGCCCAAGGTCTTCTCTGGAATGACCTGCATCAGATTGTGTGTGCCTCTTTGTTTGAGCTTAAGTTAAGAAGATTTTAGATTCAAACTAGTTTCCTTCGACATTAATGTTTCTCCTGTGGCACCTTTTGTGTCATGAAGTGACACATTCTGTGTCATGAACTAAGTGTGTTGCATAAACTAAGTGTATGTGTTTTATACTAAAGATGTACCTGTTATTTCAGCCACATTCAGTGTCTGCTTGCCCTTCCCCCTGGAATGTGTTGACCTCGAGTGCTTCGAGCTGCAGGTCTGATCAAACTGCACACCGGTAAGAACATGTGCACAGTACATTTAAGCATCTAAACATGATTGTATTAAAACCTTTGTGATTATATGAAACACCGTTATGAAATGAGAATATAAGTTTAATCATAATAACGTATATAATGGTGATGTATCCTTCACTTCATATTGTGGTTTTGCTAGATGACGGCGCTGCTTTATGTTTGACGCATGCCCGGGTTTGCGACACATGCTTTACGTTGTTAAACTCGAGAGCAACAGAGACGCAGGGGCATGAAGCCGGTGTCACAACAAGGAGAAACAGCTGCACAGGCAGCCCAAGAAGAAGAACTTTTACCAAAAAGAGGGGGAAGCTCACCTTGTTAGCTTCCATTATTTCGCTCCGCTGAAACTCGGAGACAAAATGGGTCCAGAGGACACGAACCCAGAGTCCAACCGAGTCCGAACTCGGGTCCAGTTAACCAATACAAAACAGACCAGAGACACAACAGAACCGGAATCAAACGCAACGTTTTCTCTTTTCTGTTTCTTGCCTTGTTTACTCCAGATTCCAGAGCGGATTTCTTCTTTGTGGGTTTTATTAGCAGCCGTTGTTTTACCGCCACCTGCAGGAAAAATTTGGACCAAAGTAGAAACTCCTTTTCTACTTTGGTCCAAATTTCCTTGTTCTTTTTGTTCACATTCTTATAATAATAAATAAATGTCACATTTTTGTCATCTGTGTATGTTTCCCATACTTGACAGACGAAATTGGTCTCTGCATTTAACCCAACCACCACCAGGTGGTGCAGTGAGCAGCCGTGGTCAGCGCCCGGGGAGCTGGGGAAAATAGGTGTGCACTCATAGACACCCCAAGGTGTGCCGTATAATTGTAACTGTATCTGTAGTAAAATAATTATCGCCCAGCACTACTTATAGTTGTACAGAAATCACCTTAGAATGCATTACAAATTGTGCATATGTTTGTTTTCATTGAAGTAACCATTTCTGCTAGCTTCAAGACTGCACTAATGTGACCTTTGACCTTGGAGTCATCAAGGTCACCTGGTGACCCCAACGTCAGCAGGAAAAACATTTACATATATTCAGTGACATCCCCACTGAATTTGATTAGGATGCTGTTTACCACTTAGAACTGGTGTTCATTTTAATAAACACTTCTTTTCAGTCAGAAATGTCTATTAATTGACACAATTTTTTTCTCTGTTGCTATGTAAATAAGCTTAATTAAAGTACCTTAAAACTACTACTTTGAATGACAATATCTCCTGTCTTATTCATTCAATATTAACAAATGAGGTGTACTTTTGCTGCATTTACAGTGCTCTTTCGTTTTGTTGCAAGCAGAAGGCCAACAACTTTTGAAAAATGTCCAAGTGCCTAGTAATTATTAAATTAAACTTCGGGTCACAATCCAAACCGAGCGCACGGTTGGTGTTGTTGCTTTATGCTTTCTGTTAATCTGGTATGGCTGTGGGTTGTAGTCATGCAGCTTATGCCTCTTTTCCACCGCTCGGCTCGGCTCGGGTTGGATCGGCTCAGGTCGGCTCAGTTCGGGTCGGGTCACATCTATGTTCTGTTTCCACAGCTTTTTTGTACCCCTTCTGTGGGCGGGGTCCAGAATCCTACTCGTCTTACCACATGGTGGCAGTAGTGTTCCCTCAAGCTATTTACTACAGTACTAGCCACCACTAGAAGAAGAACACAATAAAGGCTTTGACAGAATGTTGTGAAAGAGATGTCATGCTATAATGAGTACCTCATGAGCTGTAATCTTTAAACCCAATTCATAATCCTACCTTGTTGCCTTCTTTAAACCCATGTATTTTCCAATTTAGTATTTTTACAATAAAGATGTATTAAAGCATATTTTATTATTTAGTTATGCACAAGGTGCTTGATAAAGTTGCAAAACCATATTTATCTGAGCTGCTTCAACCTTCCTGCCCTCCCCGATCTCAGATCAGCTGAGCAGTTGCTGCTGACAGTCCTCAAAACTTTTTAAATCTTATTTAAAAACACACATTTATTCCTTGGCTTTTAACACGTGATCTTATCTTTTATGGCATGTTAACACACCTGCAGTAAGACTGGTATATGTATTTATTTTTGTATGCTTTTTATAGTTTTTAATTAACTTGTCTTTTATGTTATTGTACAGCACTTTGGTTGACCCTGTGGTTTTTAAAATGTGCTTTATAAATAAAGTTGATTTAAAACATCACACTGTGATCTTTGAAACTGCCAGTGTCTCCCTGGTAAAGTTGCTGCTGGGTGGTAGATGGTAGATGGGTAGATGGATGGTCTGTGAATTCTTTAACTTTAAACTGTCCAAAGGACTTTGGCCACTTTTAATTTTTGACTTTTTTTGTATGACTTCATCCTAGAACCAAATAATTTATAACGTAATAACAGTTGAGCAGATTCTAATAATCTTTATCTTATGATTCTTTAAAGGTCAAATGCAAATGGAAAGTTCTCTTAACTTCCAGTATGGATTTAAACACAATACACACTTCACATTATAAAATAAGTTTAGGAAATTGAATGTTCGAGGACACCACTTAAGAAAATATAACGTTTAATAGGAAAAGTTTGAAGTGACAAACAGAAGTAACAAATTTCCATCTGGTGTCTCACGTCTTCCTCCAGAAGATGACACAGGTTGTTGAATTCTGGCGATTTTCTTCTGTTGACTGTAAAAGAAAAATGTGATTAATTTAGTCCAGAAACTGTTTTTTTTTTTTTTAAACAACACAGTGTGATCACAACATGTTCATATACTAAATGTATCCTGTTGGAGTTATTTGAAATAAAATTCAATGTTTTATAGACATAAATGTGTCAAGCTACGTCCATTAATTTTCTCCCTTCTACTTTGTATCACATATTATCAATTCTATCAAAAACCACATAGCTGATATTTTTCAAAAAAATCTAGTGTGATCACAACATGTTCATATACGAAATGTATCCTGTTGGAGTTATTTGAAATAAAATTCAATGTTTTATAGACATAAATGTGTCAAGCTACGTCCATTAATTTTCTCCCTTCTACTTTGTATCACATATTATCAATTCTATCAAAAACCACATAGCTGATATTTTTCAAAAAAATCTAGTGTGATCACAACATGTTCATATACGAAATGTATCCTGTTGGAGTTATTTGAAATAAAATTCAATGTTTTATAGACATAAATGTGTCAAGCTACGTCCATTAATTTTCTCCCTTCTACTTTGTATCACATATTATCAATTCTATCAAAAACCACATAGCTGATATTTTTCAAAAAAATCTAGTGTGATCACAACATGTTCATATACGAAATGTATCCTGTTGGAGTTATTTGAAATAAAATTCAATGTTTTATAGACATAAATGTGTCAAGCTACGTCCATTAATTTTCTCCCTTCTACTTTGTATCACATATTATCAATTCTATCAAAAACCACATAGCTGATATTTTTCAAAAAAATCTAGTGTGATCACAACATGTTCATATACGAAATGTATCCTGTTGGAGTTATTTGAAATAAAATTCGAATTTTTATAATTTATTTTCGTTGTGCAAGCACAGGTTTTGGAAAAAGTCAAAGCGAAACTACTTTAAATGCAGCATATTTGACCACTACGTGACAATATTAAAGCGTGGTTAAGCTCAGGAGCCCTCGTACTATAAAGTCAGCTATGAAATATATTTTATATCTGTTCATTGAGCTACATTTAAAGACATAAAGCCGCCCGCGCGCCGCGTGTTGCTCGTGGCGAACCTATTTTTTTTAAATCCTGCAGTTTTGAGCAGTACGTGATTTTATTAAGGACACGTTCAGCTGAAGACCCATCTTTGCTATAAATTTAAAAAATAATAATTGTTTTTACCGTGTTTATCATGTAAAGTCCTGCAGTGATCGCGTCCCTCGCTTCCGTGAAAACTGCTCGAGTCTCCTCCTCCCTCCTTCCGGAGCGGGTGAGCTCGCCTCAGTACCCCTCTGAAACCAGCCCGAAAATCTCAGGAAATCTCGCGCGGCTCAGCACGGAATATCCGGTGGAAAAGGATGAAAGGGGGTCTCTGCGACGCACATATGACGTAACATCCGACCCGAGCCGACCGGTGGAAAAGGGCCATTATATTATAGAGACTACGCAGCTCGGGTCCAACAACATAGATATTATATATAAACACTAGATACCCTACGGACTGGAGCTGCCTATTGGAGCGGACATTCCGTGCGGCCGCCATCTTGGATGGGTGTGTTTCGCGCTCCCAGCGCATTTATTTGTATTGAAGAAGCTGTATGCTCCACTAAAAACAATCATAACTTCACGAATTCTTACCCGATTTTCACACGGTTTTGTTTGTTATAAACGTCAGAGATGTGGTTATGACGTGTGACACTGCTACTCAATAAAAGTATGTGCTTTCATGCTTAAATACTTTGTTTTATGCTCTTTAACAAAGATACACATATGGCATGGGATATTAATAAATGTATACATTTTTAAATAAAAAAAACTAGTTTGATTGTTCATTTGAATTTATTTTACTCTCTCACTCAAACACAGCATACAATACAGAGTCTTGTGTACAATGCTACAGCAACTATTTTTTTTATTATTTTTGAGTGCTGTGCATGTAAACAGTTGTGAACGAACCTTTTTTTATAAGACCTGAAAAAGTAATCTAAACCCTCCAGGTCCTTTCACTACCCTCCCTGCAATTGGGGCTAGGAAGCTCCAGAGCATGGACAACCAGGACCTTTTGTGTGTCTGGTGATAGAGACTTTGTGAGGTAATAGGCGACTGGAGCTTTCCAATGACCCTGTAGACCAACCACCATAAAAACAAGCACCTCCGTGGCTACATCAGTCTCATCCATGCCATCACCCATATCCACATATCCAGACATTTTCTGGGTACAGGGATTATACTGGACATGTTTCTTGATGGCCATGGCATCCAACATGAGGACCACAGAGCCATATTTAACAGGGTCCTCTTCACATCTCCTCTGCAACATGTCCAACATCATTGTGTTGAGCCCAGGTTTGGCATCCACAGACTGCAACCACCTGAACAACAAATAAATAAAGGTTTATGTGCTTTAACCCATGGATTGATAGATATATTGATTCTCTTTCTTTCTCTTTCTTTCTTTCTTTCTTTAAGACTTCTTGATATAAAAACTTTCAAAAATAGTGAAAATAGCAAGCTCTAAGTTATTACATCTGTTTGTTGTACATCATACCTAGGGGTTGAAGTATTTTACTCAATATGTTTAAAATATGTAATAAAAATATACTACACCTTTGCAGTGTATGTGGATGAGGGAGGGGAAAATGCAGAGAATCCCTCAGGTAACTGTAGGCTCTGATCTGTAAATCAAACTACATAGTAAGCTTCCTAGAAATAAATACCTAAAGTCTGACAAAGAGTTTAAATGTAACATAACAAAAATTCTAAGTTGTAGTATTAATGTATTTACCTGAATGTAAGTCAAGCCTTTCTTTCAGCTCCTCATTAAGGTTCTTCCTCTTCAGATCCAGCAATGATGACAAAATATAAATGATCAAATAATCAAAACTATTGTTCAATCTTACTTGTGAAAGGTAATCCCATGTGATCTACTTTCAACACTGCGCTGGTTATTGCAACCATAAGCTGCACAAAATACGGGCATAGTAACTCTGTGTTTACTCCTGTTGGCTCTTGTGTAGAAACCCCCATCCAATATGGCGGCGCTGCGCGATGCGATTCTGCCCACCGTGAGGTATCTAGTGTTTATATATAATATCTATGGTTAAAACCTATATGGTGGCAGCCATCTTGGATTTTGATGTGGCAACCCAATTATCAAATGCTATCCATAGATGTAGCAACACACCAAAATAGAAGTTGGTACCTCACTGACTTTTCAAGTTCTCATGCTCGCGACATGCACAGATGGAGGGTATTTCCAATTCTGCCTGTTCTTTCTACAATGGGGGATAGAAGTAAAAGATTAATAACTTTAAAAAAGATGTAATTTACAAACATTACAACAGATTGGACGTCACACATTGTACCATGACACCCTCAAAATATTAAGTTTTTTAAAGACAAATTAACAAACTTCAAATGGGTTTTGCTTCCATGACTTTTCATCTGCTTTACAACCCATGACTTGTTCCATCAGACACGGTGAGTGATTTGTCATGTGCCTAATTTAGATATTCTATATTCTGGAGTTCTGGACCCACGGGGAAGGACATAATTGAATAGGCTGTGTCAAAGCCTCCCCTACTTCACAAAAACCTCCCAGGGACTTGCTAACGTTAATTATCTCCCATTGCAATATGGCCTAGTTTTATAATTACTGGTCCTGCCAAATATACTACAACGTACTAAACCTTTCACCAGAAGGTTATTAATTTAGTGCATGCGATCCGTAGATCTGTGCAGTGCGCCTTTGCCTACTTACCTTATTTACAGACTGGATGACAATATTTGCGCTTGAGGGGTTGATTGGATTGTGTTGCAATCGCAGACTGTGAGGTGGGAAAGAAGCATCTAAGACAGGCTCTTCATTAGCCGTGCATATCTTATCAACTTTAGCGTGCTCATTTCAGCATCAAAGGGGTACAGTGTGCATTATAAACATCAAGATTAATTCACTTGTCATAAGCCTCGTGAAACCAGATGTTTAATGTATTCTGCAGTTCAGAAAGAGCTTTCTTGTGGCTGAAACAAGAAGGCTGTGAAGTTGCACTGCCAGCACATTCAGCCTTTTCTGTATCAAGATGACAAGAAACTTATTCTCCAAGAATCCTTTAAAGTGAATGCAAAAACCCAGACAAACAAACTAATAACTATATCAGGTATAGATGAGTTTATCTATCATTCAAAAACAAAGGGAATCTATGTTGAGGTGACTTTGTGGATGCAAGTCCGGTAACAGCAGAAATTTTAACTAGTGATTCTGCTTGTGTTTCCCCACCAACTGGGCTTGCATCAGGTCATTTCCCACTGGTTTAAACATTTCAAAATACACTCCTCAGGCCTCGTTCACACGAACACAGGAATTTTGTAAAAGCAAACTTTTGTCCTGCTCAGTGCTGGGTAGCGCTAATCCAAAAATTAGTTCCGCTATTTCTAAAGCACTTATTAATTTATTTAGGTCCGCAATTTCAAAAGCGCTTATGTTTTTGCAAAGCTAGCGGAAGCTAATGCTAACGCGCTAACGTGCAAATGGCGAACTACTTTTTTTAATCCAGCAGATTTGACCATTTCGTGAAACGGTTAAGCTCAGAAAAACCTTGTGCTATAAAGTCAGCTAAGAAATATATTTTTTCTCAGCAAAGAAATAATTGTTTTTACCGTGTTTTGTTGTAAAGTCCTTTGCTTCTGTGGCCGTCGCCATTTTGAACAGGGCAAATGAGGCGCTGACGCGTCGCGTAGGCCGCTGAGAAACATCCATAAGTTCACCCTCCATGTTAAAAACTCTTCGTCTGACTCTTCGAAAACAAGCAATAAGGCTGCAGAGTAACACACTGGCTGCTAACTGCTATAGAGAGAGCGCTCTCTCTAGCCCCCTTAGGGCGGGGACCGCTTTTTTTCACGGACCACATCCGGCGCTGACAGGATATGGTCTGTGAGCAGTCGTCCGGTTGATTTAAGAGCCCGTAAATAAGTTTTTTCGTTTTTACAGATAATTAGTTATTAGCGGTACTGCATTTTAAATAAAAATAGCGCAAATCCGCTTATGAATTATAAAAGTTAGTCAATCCGCTATAGCGCTAACAAATGGTTTAGGTCCGCTATCAACGGATTAGCGCTTTAGCGCTCCCTAGCGGTCTAGTGCCCACCTTTGGTCCTGCTGCGTTTGCGCTCTTCATTGACATGCAATCAGCATTTTTCGTGAAACAGATGCAAAAAAAATAAATAACGCTTTCCTAAAGGCAGATTTTGAGGACTTTTATTTTGGCAGTGCGTACTTAAACTGTCACAGCCGGTGATTTGTATATTAAAGGACAACACCCATCATGTTTTCAAATTGCATCACCATTAATATATAGTAGTGACTTAAATAATAAAACAGGAGCGTTGTATTGATATTGTAGAGAAATAACGCTAAATGTGTTATTTCATGACTTAAAGGAGATTTTAACGCAGCAGCTCCGGCAAAATGTGTCCCTCTCCATATATGGGCATTGACGTCATTCAAGGATCCAGCTTGAGACGGAGACAGAGTTATAACGAGCATCATGCATCAACGTAGCTTTCTTATTTCTGACCAGAGTAGTTACGAATACAACTAAGAAAATGCCGAACCGATGTGTTGCCCAGTTCTGCAGCAATACCTCGAAGGATGGCGTTAGTGTTCATTATTTCCCCAAAATCAAAAGGATTCAGAATGCATGGATAAAGTTTGTTCAAGTAAAATGCGCTGACTTCATTGCTCCATCGCGTAGCAGTGTTTTGTGTTCAAAACACTTTAAACCAGAAACTACGAGTCAGCAATGATGCAGGCATTTGGATTTAAGGGGAAAAGTGGTACAAGACTGAAGGAATATGCTGTGCCAACTATCCATGAATGAATTTGTCGCGAGCTAATTAAACTCGTGTCCAACGTGCAAAGGTGGGCGTCAGCCTGCTAGGGAGCGCTAATGCGCTAATCCGCTTATAGCGTACCTAAACAATTTATCAGCGTTACAGCGGTTTGACTAACTTTTATAATTCATAAGCGGATTTGCGCTATTTTTATTTAAAATGCAGTACCGTTAATAACTAATTATCTATCAGTAAAAACTAAAAAAAAACTTATTTACGGGCCCGGACGACTGCTAACAGACCATATCCTGTCAGCGTCGGATGTGGTCCGTGACAAAAAAGCGTCCCCTCAGTCTCTTTGCTAGAGCGAGCGCTCTCAGTTAGCAGCCAGTGTGTTACTCTGCAGCCTTATTGCTTGTTTTCGAAAGTCAGATGAAGAGTTTTTAACATGGAGGGTGAACTTATGGATGTTTCTCAGCGGCCTACGCGACGCGTCTGGATTTTAAAAAGTATTTCGCCGTTTTGCCCTCTTCAAAATGGCGGCCGCGACGGCCACAGAAGATAAGGACTTTCCATGAAAACACGGTAAAAACAATTATTTCTTTGCTGAGAAAAATATATTTCTTAGCTGACTTTATAGCACAAGGTTTTTCTGAGCTTAACCGGTTCAAATGGTCAAATCTGCTGGATTAAAAAAAGTATTTCGCATTTGCCCTCTTCAAAATGGCGGTTAGCGTGTTAGCATTAGCGTCCGCTAGCATTGCTAATACATAAGTGCTTTTGAAATTGCGGACCTAAATAAATCAATAAGTGCTTTAGAAATAGCGGAACTAATTTTTGGATTAGCGCTACCCAGCACTGCCAACGTGGCTGCGCGAGGTTCTGCAAATTTCCTGGTGTGCTATGGGCTGCAGGACCAGCGCTCACTGTGGCTAAAGCTGTGTGAAGCTGCCGGCTCGCCTTTTTTTTTTTTCTCCCCCCGACCTGTCAATCTACTGAATTGATTGACAGGTCGGGGGGAGAGAACGCAGCCACGTTGGACACGAGTTTAATTCGCTCGTAACAAATTAGTTAATTTCCTCATCATTTCAGTCATGGAGTCAGCGGAGGAGGAAACGATCACTTGACTTATGGCAAAAAAACAAAAGAAAAGCCACTGGAACTTTCACTAAAATCAGCATCACTCTCATAAACCTCCATCGCAAACTCACTCCGTGCCTTTTGACTGGATCCTTTATTTACGTCATTCCGGAGTTCGGCAATCATCGGCGGGGTTTCCGGATGCTTCCGGGACTCCGTTTTTTTTTTTTTTACACTCGCCTGGCCCAAATGCAAAAATGAAAATAGACATCATATTCTACTACAGTAATTGTCCAATATGGTGAATTGTTACTGTCACGGTGGATGTTGTCCTTTAACAATGCCATTGAGGCCATAACAATAAAAGGCAGGGGATTGTCTCCGGTTGCAAAGTAAAGAGGAGATTTGGAAATTCCGTCAATATGCTAGTCTGTCCGTTAAGATTGTGAGAGCGTACTGTAACTTTAAAAATAAGTTAAGTACCGACTTCAGTTTTGGTGTATGGCAGCATTTGGGTGTACGGAAGTTTCCTTTCAAAAATTGGGTTCTCTTGTCACAATCCAAGATGGCTTCCATCATAAATGTCCATCTGTCTTGTGAGCTAGATATTTGGAAAATCAGGGAAGTATTGACTTCCATTTTGTTTCGAGGCTGCGTACTTTTTTACATGTTAATATTCTTTGCAGTGACCTGAGATTAGGTAGAGATAGATCAGCCGACTTGGGACTAGCAAGTCGCAGTTTGACTCCGTCCCCACCCACATGTCGTGGTGTCCCTGAGCAAGATGCCTAATCCTCAGTTGCTCCCCGGGCGCTCAGTAGCTGCACACTGCTCCACCTGGGTGTATACCAGGTGCGATGGGTTAAATGCAGAGAACCAATTTCATCTTTGTATGGGAACATACAATCAGTGATGGCATAGTTACATTGAAAAAGTAACTTAGTTAAGTTACTGATTAGTCCTTGGGAAAAGTAACTTAGTTAAGTTACTGATTACTTGATTTGGAAAGTAACTAAGTTAGATTACTAAGTTACTTTATTAGTTACTTTCAGCAGCCGCTGACAAGAACCCTCTGTCACAATACATAAAAAATTTAAATGTTTTAATAAAATAATTACTAATAAATATTCAAAAAACAAAATACAGTAGTCTTTCTTGACTTCACTAAACAAATAATATTTTTACAAAAAAGACTTATAAAATGTTTATTTTGAAAATGTGTCAAGTAAACAATACGTTTGTATGAAAATAAATAAAAGCATGAGCCACTGGCCAAAAGGATGGTCCAGCACAGAAGATCAACATCATCAGGTCAGGACTCTGCAGTCTACACTCATCTCCAGGCCAGCGGTCACTCTTTCAGGGATGAAGATGTTCACATCCTTGATAGAGAGGAACGATGGTTTGAGAGAGGAGTAAAGGAGGCCATCTTTGTGAAAAGAAACCATCCATCATTAAACAGGGGTGGAGGCCTCTGGGTTCAACTGTCCCCCTCTTATGGTGTGCTCACACCGAGCAGCGTTTTTACCTCCAAAGCTTCCAGCCTCCATGTAAAGTCAATGGTGGACGCACTTCCAGGCACCTCCTGGCGTCTGGCGTCAGGTCGCGTGCGTGTTGAGCGTGCTGAGTAGCGTTTTTTCGTGCACGTGAACCGGCTTCCACCTCCAAACCGAGCATTCAACATGTTGAAGATTTCGCGGTTCAAACTTTCAAACGCCGCTCAACTCCACCTGATTGGTTGGTGTGTCAACCAATCAGGGAGAGTCGGGGGGCAGAAGAGAGGGGGCAGTGGGAGAGTCCCTATGTGACGCGGAAACGAGGGTGCGCGCGCACTATGTGACGTATTGTTTGTCGGAAAAAAAAGAAAAGACTCGCGAGCTCGTGGACTATGGAAGAGAAACTCATTGTAGCTGTGTGTTCGCGACAATTCCTTCACGACCAGTCAAGTCTGCTCGACAGAGACGGAAATAAAAGGCTCCTCGCCTGGCGGAGTGCACTCTGTATACCGGTAAGCTCCTCCCACACCCCGTCGCCACAGCAACGAAGCCGCCGCAACACTACAGTTTGGACAACACTGGGCAGCGCGTCCACTTCCGTGCGTGAGGAGCGTTTTCGGAGGTCAAAACGTTTTTGGTGTGCTCACACCATAACAATGCTGTTATTGCTAGTATCACTCAGCCCTCTGTGAATAGCAAACAACCATCAGGGTGCTGCTAACTATCCATTGTTAGGCTGATGGTCCGTGAGCAGCTGGTTTCAGCTGTCAGCAGCAAACTGGTTCATCCACTGTGAGAGGGTGCTACAGTATTTATAAGATTGAGATGAATACAGCATCTCAGACTGAGGAAGTCTTTTGGACAAAAGATAAAACGTTTCTACAATTTTTTTTGTTCTGTTTTGTTTTTTGAATGTCCAGAGGACCAGACTTAGCATTTTTAGATTTTTCTACCTGGATTATTGAGCATGCATCAGGGTCATCATCACACGCTTCTTAGCTGCAGGTGGATGTCCCTCAAGAGGAAAAAGACAGCTGCTTCCTCTGTCTCAGACTGGAAATAACACAAACAGGTAAAAAAATAAAAATAGTTAATAAGATTATCATTTTAAATTAAAAAGGTTAATTATTAATAAAAGAACAATACCTCTTCTTGTGGTTGGATCTCTCGGTCATCATCAGGGCAGGGATTTATTCAGCTCCAGGACTTGTTGACATCAGTTTTTTCATAAAGTGATTAACTTTTTGGCTGGTGTTGACATGATGATGGACGTGATGGAAGACGTTTTAGAGACGCTCAGTTAATTTAAAGCCTGCACAGCAACAACAACATTTCAGACGTAGATCCAGAGCTGTAAAATGTCCTACAGTTTGTGTTATTGACTGATCTGACCTACCTGAAGGCTGTTTTAATGCTGCTGCTGCTCTGTTAGCAGTGTTTACAAGCTGCTCCTCGTTCACGTTCGGATCACGTCGTTAAGTCCGTTCAAGTTAGACGTGTTGTCTGCTGCAGATCCAGTCTCCGTGAAACAAAGTCCACACACCGTTTTGGATGTGCGCTCGTGTTTTTAACAAGTCACAACGTTCCCAAACAAACAGGAGACCGCAGCGAGATGCTAAACCTAGCTTAATGCTAACGTGTGCTACAAGACACCGGGCGGTCGCATAGACTGACGTCACT
>JBBPBX010033461.1:11062-27188 GCA_038048925.1 Garcialebias charrua
TATACATATATATATATATATACATATATATATATACATATATATACATACTGTATACATACATATATATTAAATACAGTACATTAGAGATGCACGATATAGGATTTTTGGCTGATATACGATATGCCGATATTTTAAAACTTATTCAGCCGATTACGGATATTTTATATATTTTCCTTTGTCAGAACATAACCCTCTTATTTAGGCTTATTTGATACAAAAAATGTGTAACAGCTGTCTGCTTTTCAGCATTTTTTTTAGCTCATTTCTGTTGTTTTCAGATCAATTCAAGTTTGTCATGGTAATTTCTGCTACTTTCAGCCTAATTTACTTTGTTCTGCTAATTTCAGCTTGTTATGCTCCTTTCAGCTTTTTTCAGCTAGTTTAAGCTTTTGTTGCTTTTTCAGCTACTGTTTAGCTGTTTTAAGCAAATCTTAGCTTTTTAGCTACCGTATACCGTAATTCCACTTTTTTATTTTTTTATTTTTTAGCTCATTTCAGCTCTTTCCACTTCCTTCTCATAGGTTAAGCTTCGGTCTGCCTTTTTGGCTACTTTAGATGTTTTTTGTTAATTATAGCTTTTTTATAGCTGATTTCCTAATTGTTGTGCTTATTTCTGCTTATTTAAACCTAATTCAGCTAATGTGTGTTCTTTCTGCTTTCTTCTGCTATAGGTTAAGCTTGTTCTCTCACTTCAGCTACATTTCAGCATGTTTTTAGCTAATTTCATGTGTTTTTCAGAACGTTTTTCTGCAATAAGCATTCACTGGATTTTCACAGGAGATGCAATTTGTTTAGTTGTTACTAATTTAAGTAACAGATGGACAAATGAACAAACATGGTGGATGTGTTCGTCTGAGCCTCTCCTCTCCTGAGACAAAATTACCACCAGCTCTCAGAAAATAGTGATTTATTTTATGCTGAGTGTCGCCAACAAAACCAGTCAGGAGTTTACATACAGTATTTACTTTCCTCGAATTGTTTCGTGGAGTCTGAATGGAGAAGTCTGAGTTTCTACCTGGGGGTCATCAGGATGCTGAATACACAGACATCCCTTTAAACTTCAACGCATATTTTAAATCACTCGGAGCATTTCTCCATTTTATTACAATTACCGGTGGCCTGATGACGTCATCACTTTGCTTAAAGTGTTTCCACTTCTACACTTTTATTTTTATCTTTTTAGCTCCCGAGCTGTTGCGTTGTTTTTTTTTACCTCCTACCTAAACCTTCACAACTTTTTAATTTGCACAGTGTGACAGAGCACCTGAAGCAGCCAGGAAGATTTGATTTGTGGCTGTTTCTGAACTTTCTGCAGGTCCAGATGATAAAAAGCTCCTACAGCGTGTCTCCCTCAGCCGCTGGCAGCAAGGTGAGTGTGATCAGCTTCAATATGGAAAGTCTTTTTAGTAAAACGTCACTAACAAAGGAGCCACGATGAGTGACGCCATTATTAGAACAGTTAATTTAGGGAGACCTTTTGTCTGATAAATTCAAAAGTTAGTAAAAGATTTGAAAATCCCGTAACACACTGAGAAGAAACGAGCTCAGACAGGGAAATGTGAGGAAAGGAGGTGACAGTGAGTGACGGTGCAGCCATGATGGATGGAAATGACAGCAGGGGTCAGAGGTCAGCAGCTTCCAGAACAACCTGCTTTAGCAAACGTGTAGAAAATAAAATAATGATTTAATCGCAGGAAGCAGTTCTCTTCTTTGTTTCTTGATTTTGACAAAGATTCAGATTTTTGCAGCTGTCGACGTTCTCTTGTGTTGTTGTTATTATATATATATATTATTATTATTATTATTGTTATTATTATTATTATTATTCGATTATTGTTTAAATGATTTGTTTATAGAAAGCAGAAGGAGAAAAGGTCCCTTCTGTTGTAAGGCAGCGAGCGTGCAGGATTTTTAGTTTAGAGCAGAAACCTGAGATCCTGTTGCACCTTCAGCCTGGGAGGAAAGAAAACCTCTGGAGGAGGCGGAGCTCCATCATCAAACGACGTCAAACTCTTCCTGAAGGCCACTTTGTCCTTTTTCTTTCAGAGAAAGAGCGAGGAGAGTTTAGAGATGACACACAGCTCTGCTCCTCCTGCACCTCCTGCTCCTCCCCACCAGCAGCATCACCACACGCAGCTGATGCTGGCAGGCAGTCAGCTGGCAGGGGTGAGAAACACACAAAATGAAAACGGTGCTGATGCTGAACAGACGTTCTGACCCACATTCAGTTTGTTCTTTTTTAATTCATCTTTAGGAATTAGAAAATGTTTTCCAGATGTTTTGTTGCTGTTTCTGGAGGATCTGTGAAGATTCAGACGTTTAGAGAAAATCTTTTTTTTTTTTGTACGTCTGGTTACTGTTATGGTTTTAGGACAGAAAGTAACACCAGATTAAATTTGACTTAGTTAAAAAAGAAAAAAAAGAAAATTTATTCATTTTTAAAATACAACACAAAACTGTAAGTCCATACAACACATACAGTAAATCAAATGAAGGGTGGCAGTAAGAAGAAAAAAATCTTATTTTATCTGCCCCCTCTTACAATCAATCAAATCAAACAACAATCATCTTTAAGTAACTTAACAAAAAAAATGTCACCATAATTATCGAACTACAAAGCAACATACATAACAATATTTCATTTATATTTTTGCAATAGTCCAGTTTCTTTCTTTGTCCTCATTCCGTCGTCCTTCAACTTGAAGTCTGTGCTGAAATGTGTCCTCACTGAGACGATGCTGTGAGTTACAGGTGCGTCTCAAAAAGTCAGAACATCGAGAAAAAGTTTAATATTTATCGTCAATCACTTCATAAAGTGAAACTCGTGTATTACACAGATCCATTACACAGAGTGAAACATTTCACACTTTATTTCTTGTAATTTTGATGATTAAAACTTTCAGATAATGAAAAACAAAAGAAAATGGAAATATTGTGAAGTGGTTCATTATTTTAAACTCCTGGTGTCTCACCTGATCAGCTGATCCTGGACATGAACTACAAATGTTTCATTCTTCGAGTCCAGCCACTCCTGAACCAGACAGTCAGAAGCGTCTTACCTGCTGAGGACACAAAGAACTGGACTGTTTGGGTCCATGTCCTCTGCTGGTGCTGGCCCACTGGGTTTCTGAAGCCCACAGTCCACGCAGCATCTAGCAGGACATTTTATACATCTTGATCTTTATGGAGATGCTGACAGGACGCAGCACCGACCCACTGCCAGCGGTTCCAACAGCTGGCTGTGGAATATTGTAACTTTCTGAAACACTGAAGTTTGTTTTTATTATCTGTAAGTTATAATCATCAAAATGACAAGAAATAAAGTCTTGAAATGTTTCACTCTGTGCAATGAATTTATATCATTATGAGTTTCACTTTCTGACATGATTGACAAAAAATGAACTTTTTCAAACTTGCTATAAGAACAATATATATCTAAAGGAGCATTCAACAAGTGAGAAATTATTAATTAGACCAAATGATCCAGAAATGGAAGCATAAAAATCTGGAAAACCACATAATTATTTAAAGAAAGTCAAGTTGGAACCAGCATAAAAACAAACGTAAATGGATGCAAAATTACCTTTTGATTTGTTAAATTGTAAAATTGTCACACTTAAATATAATTGTGCATTTAGTTTAATCAGCTGCAAGAATTGAGCAGAGGAAAATATTTAGTTTGTGTTTAAACCAGAGAAGAAGAAACCTCGCAGGAAAGTAAAATGTTCTTTAAAGTGACTCTCCTCCTCCTCGCAGCTCGCCGCGCTCCTCCCGGCCCAGCAGCAGCTGCTCCTCCAGCAGGCTCAGGCTCAGCTGCTGGCGGCGGCCGTTCAGCAGTCGAACGCTGCGCACGCCGCGCACGCCGCGCACGCCGCCGCACAGCAACAGGCCAACCAGCAGCAGCAGCAGCAACACAACCCATCACAGACCCAGCATCAGCCAAACAAACCGGAGCAGCCCGTCCCGGCCCCGCCTCCACAGCTGGCCCTGACGCAGCCCATCCAGCTCACGGCGCAGGTACGAGCAGCTCCGGGGCGGCGGCTGCAGCGTTCGCCGCTGACCTCCGAGCTGAACGCTGTTTGTCTTGCAGGACATCCAGCAACTGCTGCAGCTCCAGCAGCTGGTTCTGATGCCGGGTCATCCCCTCCAGTCCCAGTTCCTCCTGTCTCAGCCTGCACAGTCCCAGCAGCCTCAGCAGGGTGAGGACACCAGACTCCTCCTGCTCGTCACGTTTCTAATAAACATTGTACTGATCAGAGCTTTCTTTATTATTCGTTTCCCAGGTTTGCTCTCAGCAGCAAATCTGATCCAGCTACCTCAGCAAAGTGCGGGGGGTCTCCTCACCTCCCCACCTCGCATGGGACTCCAAGCACAGGTAGAACCCTTAATATTACATGTATATGTGAATGACTTGGTAAATGTGTCAGGACTTCTTAAATGTGTTCTTTTTGCCGATGACACCACATTTTTCTGTTCGGGTAAAGACAAACAGATTTTGCATATGATGAAAACATAATTTATAAAAAAATACAAACGGTTTAAATTAAACAAATTATCTTTGAATTTAGATAAAACTAATTACATGATATTCAGTAACAAAAAGAGAATTGTTGACGATCCATTTGAAATTGACATGGAAACATCTTGTAAATTCCATTAAACCAAAAATAGCTAGATCAATTGCAGTACTGTATAAAGTCAGGGATTTTTTAATTGATAAAGCTCTGTATATGTTGTATAACACAATCATTGTTCCACGTTTAATCTATTGTATTGAGGTTTAGGGAAAAGCGTGCAAAACTATTACAAAGCCTAGAAAAGAAAGTTCATTCTTCTATGTTCTATTACAAAGTCTTCTATTCTTCTATGTTCTATTACAAACTATTACAAAGCCTGTTTTTATTTTACAAAAGAGAGCTGTAAGAGTAATCACCAGAAAACATTTCAGTCACCCATCAAACACCTTGTTTCTTCAGCTAAATTTATTGAAATTCCAGGAATTGGTAGAATATAGTATTTTATCAGTTATGTATAGGGCTCATAATAACACATTACCTTTAAATATCCAAAGAAATTTTATAAAAAGACAAAGTTATTACAATCTCAAAGGGACAGAGATATTCATCAAACCACAATTCAGAACCAGCTTAAAGGGACGGTCTACCTCAATTCAGGGAGTTCGATTGTGGAATGCTCTGGAGAGTGATGTTAAAAATGCAAAATCAATGTATACATTTAAGAAAAAGGTCAAAAAGGACTTGCTCAAAAACTATATATGATGTAACTTAGTGTGTTTGTGTATTACACTTATGTTGTACTTATGATGTAGCTTAGTGTGTTTGTGTATTACAGTTAGAAAAATTAAGTAGAGTTATTCATTTTGTGATGTAGTTTGTGTATTACAGTTAGAAAAATTAAATAGAATTATTCATTTTGTGATGTAGTTTGTGTATTACAGTTAGAAAAATTAAGTAGAATTATTCATTTTCTGATGTAGTTTGTGTATTACAGTTAGAATGATGTAGTTTGTGTATTACAGTTAGAAAAATTAAGTAGAATTATTCATTTTGTGATGTAGTTTGAAGGTTATCATTGGTTGAACAAACTGTGAAATAAGGGGCAGATATAATAAGATTTCATCTTCTTTCTGCTCCCTTCATTTTATCCTACTTGTATTCTTGTATCTGATGAAACTGTCTTGTATTGTTCTTTTTAAAATGAATGAATAAACATCAAATCAAATCATCAAATCAAAATCAAACCCTTTACTACAGCAGCTTGTGCTCAGAGACGAGCCAAAATGAAGCCTACGCTTAACACAAGTGTATTTTAATGCAGGTGGATCAGATCAAACAGGTTCTGACTGAATCTGTTTTATACAGATGATTAGTTTGCTGCTTTAAAGTTAAAATGTTTGTAGCTGTTTGAATGGTCATCGTTTTATTTTATTTTTTTAAAAAATTATACAGCTTTTTTTATTTTGGCTCCTTGAGTTCAAAGGTCGCTCAGCTTTATTAAGATGTTCGCTCAGGTGAAGAAGACCCAGGAGAGATCAAACCGAAATATCTCTCCAATAATCTTTTGGCATATTTAACATACTTTCTGTAAACTGGCTCTTGTGACAAAATATTGGTTAGTTTTTTAAAATTAAAATCAAGTTTGCTTTTTGTAGGGTTTTTTTTTTTTTTTTTCAGTTTAGTTCAGTTTAGTTTGTGGAAACACAACTTAAAATAAATTTAAAAAAGTTTTAGCCCATCTTAATCTACGGGTTTTCAATGTATTTTTTCAACATGTTAAATTTAGACTTCCTTAAATTTAATCTATAAAATGCTGGTTTTCATCAAATTCTTTAAACTTTTTTTTTTCAGTTAAGGATTATTATGAGGCCAGATTGAGGTTGTCCATGGACCACTTTTAGCCCTCGGGCCCTAATGTTGCCCACGACTTTACCAGTCGGTCGAGTTCAAGACAAAAAAGTTAACTTAATTTTTTTTTTATAAATAACGTTATAAAAACGTCTTGTGAAATGTTTGTCTCATCTCAGCCGTATGTAGAACCTCTGCTCTGCAGGGCATCTCTTCAGGACACCGTCTGAAAGAAAAAATATTTTAAATTCAAACAAATGTAAACATGTACTTTATCAGAAGAAACTACTCGGTCAAACTTTTCAGTTCATGTGGGATTTAATAATAATAATCATCATTTTATTTAAAAGCGCCTTTCAGGACACCCAGGCACTTCACAGCAAGAAACATATCACAGAGATTGTGTAAAAACAAACAAACACAGTTGAAACATCAGCAGGAACAAATTGAAATATAAAATAAATAAAGAATATAAAATACAAAATAATATAAAATACATTTAGTAAAGTTAATGATAAGCTAGTCTAAAGAGATGTGTTTTCAGGGCTGTCTTGAACAGAGAAAGGGAGGTGGTGTTTCGAAGGTCTGGCGGTAGAGCGTTCCAGAGGTGAGGGGCAGAGCAGGTGAAGGCCCTGCTCCCCATGGTGGAGAGGCGGGCAGAGGGTACATGGAGATGTAGCGAAGAGGAGGATCTGAGAGAGCGTGATGGGATGGAGATTTGTAGGAGGTCAGATAGATAAGGAGGGGCAAGGTTGTGGATAGATTTGAACGTGAGAAGTAGAATTTTGAAGATGATGCGTGATTTAACCGGGAGCCAGTGGAGCTGCTGCAGGACAGGAGTGATGTGGTTATAGGAGGAGGTTTGAGTGATGACACGGGCAGCTGAGTTCTGGACCATCTGTAACTTGTGGAGAGATTTGTTGGGGAGGCCGTAGAGAAGGGAGTTGCAGTAATCGATACGGGAAGTCACAAGACTGTGCACCAGGATGGCTGTGGAGCGGGGTGTGAGAGAAGGACGGAGACGGTTAATATTACGGAGGTGGAAATAGGCAGACCGAGTAATATTGTTGATGTGTGAAGTGAAGGAGAGAGTGGTGTCGAGGATGACACAGAGGCTCTTGACCTGAGGGGAGGGGGATAGCAGAGAGTTGTTAAGGGGGACGAGAAGATGTTCTGATTTTGAAATAGAATTTTTGGTACCAACAAGAATGATTTCTGTTTAGTTGAAGGAAATTGTTAGAAAACCAGTGATTTAGCTCATTGAGACAGTCGGTGAGGATGGAGGGTGGGTGGGTGGAGTTTGGTTTTGATGACAAGTAGAGCTGTGTGTCATCAGCATAACAGTGGAAATGGACGCCGTATTTGCGGAAGATGTGACCTAGAGGAAGGAGGTAAATGATGAAGAGGAGGGGTCCGAGGACAGAGCCTTGGGGGACACCCGTGGAGACAGGGGAAGACTGGGAACGGAAGGATTTAAGCTGAATGAATTGAGTGCGGTCAGAGAGATAGGAGGTGAACCAGTCTAACGGGGTACCTGAGATGCCAATGGAGGTTAGTCTGTTGAGGAGGATAGAATGACAGATGGTGTCGAAGGCAGAACTTAGATCAAGAAGAATGAGGATGGACAGAAGACCAGAGTCAGCAGCAAGAAGAAGGTCGTTAGTAATTTTTACTAGAGCTGTTTCGGTGCTATGGTGGGGGCGAAATCCAGATTGAAACTCTTCATAAATGTTGTTGTTGGACAGGTGAGAGTGAAGTTGACTAGCAACAGTTTTTTCAAGGATCTTGGAAATAAAGGGCAGATTGGAGATCGGACGAAGATTACTGAAGTTGTTGTTGGTTATGATGTCATCACTTTTATTCTCGTGTTGTGAAAAATTTTACAGAGTTTTGGTTTGAATTTGGTGAAGTGACAACAAACACAAGAAATGTTCCTTTTTTTTTAGCACCAACCTAAAAAATTAAAATGTAAATCCTTCTTCTCAGACGTGACGGCGCTCAGTTGTTTTTTAACTCACAGTCTCTACTTGTACTAACTTAATGTGGTGTCTTTAAAAACAGAGTAAAAATAACTGAACTTCTTGCTCCTTCTGCTGTTTGACGCTTCATGTGATGAACACAAAGCTCCACAGTTAATCCACGTTTGTCCTTTCCTGGCGTTCCAGAGGGAGAAGAGCAGCGATGCTGGGAGCACTGGTGGAGCCTCTGTAGCTGCCAGCGTGAGCAGCGGCGTTGTGACCTCTGTTGGCTCCACCTCTGCGTCCAGCAGTGCCATGGCGTCCTCGTTGACCTCCGGCCTGACCCCCAGCACTCAGGGCGCTCACGTGACCGAAGAGCCCAGCGACCTGGAGGAGCTGGAGCAGTTTGCCCGAACCTTCAAGCAGCGACGCATAAAGCTGGGATTCACACAGGTAGGAGAGGAGGCGGGGAGAGGAGGTGTGTTTGAGGCGTGGTCGCTCACCAGTTATCTCTCTCCACCAGGGCGATGTGGGCGTGGCCATGGGAAAACTGTACGGCAACGACTTCAGCCAGACCACCATCTCCCGCTTCGAAGCCCTCAATCTGAGCTTTAAGAACATGTGCAAGCTGAAGCCGCTGCTGGAGAAGTGGCTGAGTGATGCAGGTACACGTCTCAGACACCGGCTCGTACGGAGGCCAGTTAGGCTCAAAAGTAGAAACGCAACAAGATTCGCACATGCATAAAGAGTTGTGCACATTTTAAACTGCACGAATACTGTAGCTCTATTCTGCACATGCTAGTTGTCAAATACACGTGCACAAATCACCTGCTGCGCACGATCAGCTGCCGTGAACGTGACTTTAGAGACTTTCTTACTGCTGCAGATCCACACAGTAATGCTGCATTCAAGGCTGGTGAAAAGCTGGGACATCTTGTGGTGCACAGGCCTGCGCTTCCTAATTTAAGCTGTGGATTTGAAGGTTTAAAGCCGAACTTCGGCTGCGTGACTTACAGAGCTGAAGCAAGCAGCGTTATGGATCATAGAGATAAACAGAATTTGATTGGCAGCTGCTGCAGTTCATGCAGAAGTTGTTGGTTTTTTATTACTGACTGAACTGTACGTTGACACAGAATAATTATAAACCTGCAATAAATCACAAATGTTCCGAAATGAATTTATCAGGATGGAAAATAAAAAAACAAATGCAGATTTTATGTTCTTTTACAAACCTCCTTTGTGTATGTGAAAACAAACTGCTAATGTTTCAAATCAACTACGGAAGTTTCCTCTTTATTTTCAGCACTTATTGAAGTGTTAGTGTTAAATACATGTTAAATACATGTTAAATTAATGTTAAATGAATGTTAAATACATGTTAAATACATGTTAGATGATTGTTAAATACATGTTAAATACATGTTAAATGAATGTTAAATACATGTTCAATACATGTTCAATAAATGTTAAATGAATGTTAAATACATAATAAATACATGTTAAATGAATGTTAAATACATGTTTAATACATGTTCAATACATGTTAAATGAATGTTAAATACATATTAAATACATGTTAAATGAATGCTAAATACATGTTAAATACATGTTAGATGATTGTTAAATACATGTTAAATACATGTTAAATGAATGTTAAATACATGTTCAATACATGTTCAATAAATGTTAAATGAATGTTAAATACATAATAAATACATGTTAAATGAATGTTAAATACATGTTTAATACATGTTCAATACATGTTAAATGAATGTTAAATACATATTAAATACATGTTAAATGAATGTTAAATACATGTTAAATACATGTTAAATTAATGTTAAATGAATGTTAAATACATGTTAAATACATGTTAGATGATTGTTAAATACATGTTAAATACATGTTAAATGAATGTTAAATACATGTTCAATACATGTTCAATAAATGTTAAATGAATGTTAAATACATAATAAATACATGTTAAATGAATGTTAAATACATGTTCAATACATGTTCAATACATGTTAAATGAATGTTAAATACATATTAAATACATGTTAAATGAATGCTAAATACATGTTCAGTACATGTTCAATAAATGTTAAATAAATGCTAAATGAATGTTAAATACATGTTAAATGAATGTTAAATACATGTTCAATACATGTTCAATAAATGTTAAATGAATGTTAAATGAATGTTAAATACATAATAAATACATGTTAAATGAATGTTAAATACATGTTCAATACGTGTTCAATACATGTTAAATGAATGTTAAATACATATTAAATACATGTTAAATGAATGCTAAATACATGTTCAGTACATGTTCAATAAATGTTAAATAAATGTTAAATGAATGTTAAATACATGTTAAATGAATGTTAAATGAATGTTAAATAAATTTTAAATACATGTTAAATACATGTTAAATACATGTTAAATGAATGTTAAATACATGTTCAATACATGTTCAATAAATGTTAAATGAATGTTAAATACATAATATATACATGTTAAATGAATGTTAAATACACGTTCAATACATGTTCAATACATGTTAAATGAATGTTAAATACATATTAAATATATGTTAAATGAATGCTAAATACATGTTCAGTACATGTTCAATACACATGTTAAATACATGTTCAATAAATGTTAAATGAATGTTAAATGAATGTTAAATACTGTACTTGTTACCGTACATGTTACCGGTAAACGAATGTTAAAAACATGTTAAATACATGTTCAATACATGTTAAATGAATGTTAAATACATGTTAAATGAATGTTAAATACATGTTCAATACATGTTCAATAAATGTTAAATGAATGTTAAATGAATGTTAAATACTGTACTTGTTACCGTATATGTTACCGGTAAACAAATGTTAAAAACATGTTAAATACATGTTCAATACATGTTAAATGAATGTTAAATACATGTTCAATACATGTTCAATAAATGTTAAATGAATGTTAAATGAATGTTAAATACTGTACTTGTTAAATACATGTTACCGGTAAACGAATGTTAAAAACATGTTAAATACATGTTAAATACATGCTAAATGAATGTTAAATACATGTTCAATACATGTTCAATAAATGTTAAATGAATGTTAAATGAATGTTAAATACTGTACTTGTTTCCGTACATGTTACCGGTAAACGAATGTTAAAAACATGTTAAATACATGTTCAATACATGTTAAATGAATGTTAAATACATGTTAAATGAATGTTAAATACATGTTCAATACATGTTCAATAAATGTTCAATGAATGTTAAATGAATGTTAAATACTGTACTTGTTACCGTACATGTTACCGGTAAACGAATGTTAAAAACATGTTAAATACATGTTCAATACATGTTAAATGAATGTTAAATACATGTTCAATACATGTTCAATAAATGTTAAATGAATGTTAAATGAATGTTAAATACTGTACTGTACTTGTTAAATACATGTTACCGGTAAACGAATGTTAAAAACATGTTAAATACATGTTCAATACATGTTAAATGAATGTTAAATACATGTTCAAGAACAAATTAGAAATACTGTATTTTCATTTTGTTTTAACGTGTTCTGCAGAAACCATGGCGGTGGACAGCATGCTGCCCAGCCCCTCCTCCATCTCCTCCCCCCTGCTGGGCATCGAGGGTCTCCCCGGCCGACGCAGGAAGAAACGCACAAGCATCGAGACCAACGTGCGAGTGATGCTGGAACGCAACTTCAGCTCGGTAGGAGCCGGACTCGTCTGCGAGCGTCAGGAGAGCTAAAGGAAGCGTACAGATTTTCAGGCGGCAGAGGCCGACGATCACCTCTCAAACCTGAATTACACTGATTTTATGGAAGCAAATTCACCCCGAAGGTCAGACCGTGCAAAACTCATCGAAATGAGCTGCACGTCAGACTCTACAGGCCTCCGTTAGCAGGTCAAAGGTCAGACCAGGACAGTTAGAAACCGATTGAAGTGTGTTTGTTTGGAGGGCTTGGTTTGGACTTTTTGCTGCTACAGGGGGTTCTGCAGCGGCTGGGTCATCAGCTGGACTTAGTTTGTCACTCACAGCTTTAATGTTTTGTTCACATGAATTTAGATTTGAGTCGTTTCAGAACCCGGTTCAGACCTGATCGGGTTTGTCTTCATATGTAAAACCTTTGGACAGGGACGAGCTGGACTTCCTGTTTGTCGTGACTGAACGTGTTTGTGTTCCTCCTGAAGCCTTCGGTTTTATGAGTTTTTTGTGTTTGTTCCTCCTCAGAACCAGAAGCCGACGTCAGAGGAGATCCTGCTGATGGCCGAGCAGCTGAACATGGAGAAGGAGGTGATTCGGGTGTGGTTTTGTAACCGCCGGCAGAAGGAGAAACGCATCAACCCGTCCAGCAGCAGCACCCCGCCCCTGTCCAGCCAGACTTCGCCTGTCGTAACGCACAAGACCCACTGCTACAGCCCCCACATGGTACGGTCCACGTCTGAACGTTTTGCTGCTCTGAACTGTGGCTCCTGCAGCCGAGCCGCTGTTTGTTTGACAACCGGATGGATTTTCTGGTTTTCTGCCTGCAGATATCGAGCCACGGTCTGTCCCAGGTCACCACCAGCCTCAGCACAACAGGTGAGCTGTAATTACCTGTTCTGTCTTTGGACCCACAGGTCAGTCGCGGTAAGATTAAACCGCTCCCGACATGTCTGCGTCGTCCGCTCATTTGATGAAACGCTGAAGAATCCTCTTTTTTGAAAAGCGAGAGAGACCCAAATAGAAAGCGGTGATATTTTGTTGACATGGAAGCTCTGCTCCCTTCCCGAGTTGTTTACCTCCACGAGTCACGACTCGTCCTCGTGATTTATAGACTCGGCCACAGAGCGAGCCGTCGCAGGCGTCTCACACAAGACATACGACCTGACAGGTAACAAACCCAGCTGGAAATTTATTGGCCCAATGAGCCGAGGCTAACGCTTAGCTGCTGCCTCTCTCCAGTCTGAACTGGGAGGCTGGTTAACCTCCGACTGCCGGTGAAGAGCGAACGGCGTCACCGGCGTTCGTAACGACGCCGTAACTCTTCAGCGCGTCGGCAACGAGCCCGTCACTCTGCATCGTCTGTTGTCTTCCTCTCAGGTGCCGGTTCGTCACCTTCAGCTTCCTGCCCCGTGACGCCAGTCAGCTCGGCGGCCATGTCTTCTTCTGTGACTCCTCCTCTTCCTCCTCAGAGCACAGCCAGCCCGGCTCCTTCCAGCCTCGTGACGCCCGGGCTCAACGCCGGGTGAGCATCTCCTCCTCCATCAGAATGAGAACTCTCCCGTCTCCCAGCTGAATTTAATTTAATTTGTGCTTTCAGAAACTTATGGATGCCTTAAAAGAGAATTTTTTTAAATAGTTTATTTATTTTATGTTTGTTTGAGTGTTTATTATTTATTTGTATTTAGTTACCAATTTCAATCAGACTAAAATCAAACATGCAGGGCTGAATTTATGGAAGAGTCCGTCTGAAACAAATATAATCCATGTTTTCTGATCCTTTGTTGATAGAAACAAACTTTGTCTTCAAGAGTGATTAGAGAAATATTTTCTTGTCTTTGTGATCCAAAGAGATGAATCAAAAGTAATAATCTTTATCAAAATGTATTAAAACCAAAACATTTAAAAGTTAAAACTTTTGAACTTTGTAGACTGGGACTAAATTTAAGTGGAGGGTCCAGAAACATCCAGCTCGTTCCAGAACGATCCACCTGGAGCCGTCAGATTACCGTAGCTCTTCCACAAGTCATTTAAAGAATTAATTATCTGTACACTTATATTTATGGAAAAGGTTCTTCAGCTTTATTCAACGTTTGGTCCACTTCCATATAAGCAATAATCAGAATTTTTTTTTCCTTTCCAGAGGATTAATCTCATAACTATTGACCGTCAAACAATCATTAAAATTTTTACAGTTTTTGTAACTCGTGAAAATTTAATTTTAGTGATGTTTTTGGCAGACGATACAATAATAAACACTACGCACACTGTCCTATTTTATTTTGAAAATAAATTTAAAAAACAGAGCAGAAAACTTTGCTTTACATATTTACCTCTGCAGAGCATCTAATCAATCAATCAATCAATTTATTCACTCGATTTAAAAAAAATCATCAGTTTACAAACACATTCTCTGACAACACATATTTACACGAGTGAAGAGGGAGCAGGAAGAAGAAAATCTTGTATAGACCTGCCCCCTTTCTCAATAATTACAAAAATGTCATGGCCGTAAACATTAAATTAACAAAACAAGTTGCAAACAATATCTAAACAATAACATACATAACAATATATCACTCTTCCCATTAACAACTCAAAAGTGTATAAGAGTTAATCATTCTTTTTTTATAAAGTTTCTTGAATTGGTTTATTGTAGAGCAATTTTTAAACTCCTCATCCAAACTGTTCCATAGTTTTACTCCATGCACCGAAATGCACATTTGTTTTAAAGTAGTACGCACAGTTTTACTTTTGAAATCATACTTCCTTCTGTTAGTTCTATCACAAGAGCTTAAGACAAAGAACTTTTGTAACTTAAATGGCAATAATCTCTTTCTAGCTTTAAACATAATCAATAAAATTTTTAAATTAACCAGATCCTTTAGTTTCAAGATATTTGATAGAATAAACAATTTATTTGTATGTTCTCTGGTGTCCGCTTTATATAAAATTCTCATGACTTTCTTTTGTATGACAGATAATGGATTAGTGTTGGTTTTATATGTGTTGCCCCATACCTCCATCCATCCTCTTTACCTGCTTCTTCCTCTTCGGGTCACTCGTGCCCACATCACTCTTTTATTTTCATTAAACTTAATATATGTGTTTTTTGACCTTCAAACAGAGGTCAAAAATGTGTTAGGAATTTTTTTTTAATCTCAAAACCCTATGTGTCATTGTTCACCACTTTTATTGTCTGTCCAACAGATCTCACTTGTAAATGAGTCTTCGAGGCTCAATGGGATTTATCCGTTTAAATAAAGGTTGAATGAATGAATTACGTTTGCTCATTTTGGTTTAATTAACTCACAGACGTGTTTTTCTACGTTTCAGGAACACAATAATGGGAGTGAACGCAGGGATGAACCAGGCCCTCATTGGCAGTAATCCTCTGGCTACCATGCAAGGTTTGTGTGTGTGTACGAGCAGACCCCCTGTACCCCCCACCCACCCACTCTGCTGTCTCCATTTCACCTTTCATCCACTCTGTACAAAATGAATTTTCTTGTAAAGCTTCGGCTGACGGTCGCCACCGGCGTTCGTTCCTCCTCCTCAGCACAAAGTTTTTGAATCGCTCATATGGTGAAAGATTCAATTTCGTTCTCGTACAATAACCTGCTATTATCAGCGGCTGACGAGAGGCCCCTCATGGCAACGCTCGCGAGGAGAAGTCAGCTTTCAGTCAACACACGAACAGACACAATATCAACACCTGGTGGCTAAATAACTCGTTTTCACTCCGACTGAGCGAGATGATTCTGCCGTCAAATCAATTAGGCATCGCAGACGAGCTCGGCTTTGAATCCTCCGTGCGCTCCATCTGCCTTTAGCGCTCGTTCACTCCTCCTCTGTTCGGCCTCCTTCAGGCCGTGTGTTGATGAGGAGGATGCAGTCTGTTCCAGGAACTGCAGCGCCGCTGCTGATAGGGATAAATAAAAGGAGGTGAAATGAATTGTTGACAGGAGAGGATTGCTGGTTCGGCTCCCTCAGAGGACACGCGTGTTATGAATGTTTATAGTCACGGATTAACGTGTTTACTGCTC
>JBBPBX010033462.1:0-10849 GCA_038048925.1 Garcialebias charrua
AACAACAACAAAAAAATCACCCATTCAAGACCCTGGCCCCACCCAAGGATAAACTCACCAACTTCATGTTTGACACTGGAGCTCATCAGAATCTACAAGTCTTTTGAGGGTTGTGTAACATGAGTGGAGAGAAAGACAGAAAAAGAGGTGGGGGGGCAGAGAGACAAGGTAACCTGATGTCCCTGGAGTTTACTGAGCAGTAAACGAGTTTCCATTGAAGTTTGGAGACCCCCATTTTTTTTTCCTCCCAACATTTTTTTCTGCTCTCACCTTTCCCTATGTTGCTTTGACCTGCTCTGTGCACCCTCCCCGTCTACACCAGGAAAATGAATCTGGCTGAAAACCTGTGCCAGCACATGACATGACAAACATCAAGCATTGTGATTTTGTAAATTTTTTTAATAGCACCTCCAGATGCAGTTTTTCCCCTCTAAAGAGGATTAATAAGTGGCTGCTGCTGGGCTCAAAATAAATTCACAGGCTCCACGTTGACTTAATGACGGGTAAGAGAGAAAAGATTTTAAGATACACTCTAGTTTTCTGTCCTCTGTTGAGAAACACTTTTAACTTCAGTTTCAAAAGAGCAAAACTCACCACCCAGCAATGCTCCTTCTCCTCTCTCCCCAGTGAGGTAAAACTTAAAAATAAAAAAAAGAGTCTATAGTCCACCTCACTCTTTTCAAGGCCCAGAGTAAAATTATCCCAGACTCAGAGTCCTGCCCCTGCTTTTCAAAGTTGTGCATCCAGGTCTTGGTCCATCCACTTCTGTCTGTCTCCCTCCTACACTCTCTGAGAAATGGATTGTTCTGCAAGTTTAAAGAGGAGTCCCAAAGCTCTTCCCTCCTCTTCCTGTGTTCAGGTCCTAGTGCCTACCTTTTCCTCTTCGCTGTAATACAAAAATTAAACACCTTGCTGCCAGGGTTGAGCAATAAAAATGTCATGCATTTGTCATATTTTGATGATCTTCACTTTGTGAACAGCAGCACAGAAAAGTTAATATTATTTTTTCATTTAGATTTGTGAGTGGAAAATATACGTTCTGTTTAGTGCAATTTTGGCTGTGATGCAGTTAAAATATAATTCTGTGTCTTACTGTGCAGCTCATCACAACTCGCTGGCATCATGACTAATGGACACGATATTTCTCAATTACCCTGTTCACTTTACAGCTTCATTTAATTACTTAGGAGCAATAATAAAATCCTTGTAAATTATGTAAGACAAATCTACCGAGTCCTCTAGGCGTGCAATGTTGTAACTTCACAGTAGTGTAGTGTAGATGTTTGTAGAGAAGAAGAAAGCGGCGCAGTTTGAACCCAGCATTAGGGAAAGTTCTAACAATGAACAAAGCTGGTGAAGGCAGCGTGTCACTAATGTAAGAACGAGCAGAAGCAGAGCGGACTGGTCATTGTGCAGAGCCTGTAATTTACAGATTAGCCTCCGTAGTGGGAGTTGAACTACACTCAGTTTCTCTTTGTGTTTGCTACAAGCACACGTTCAAATCAGCAGGAACGTTTACAGCCTGCTGATTCTCTATTCAGACATAATGCTGGTAAGCCCACTTCAGGCAGAAGGTTGCTGAAGTTACATTAAGTGTAGAACCACTAGTCTGGGGAACAACTACCCTGAAGTCTAGACTCACAAACCTCTAATCAGAATAATCACTGTAAGAAAAAATAATAAAAATCACTGTAATGCCACTTTAACTGGTGATATGTGACTTATCCATGCTGCTGATCTCATGATGCTGCTGATCTCATGATGCTGCTGATCTCATGCTGCTGATTATCCATGCTGATTAGCTCATGTTGCTGTATTCATTCATGCCCATCTGCTCACCACATACTCATATTCGGGCTGCTGTTCTTGCGCCATATTGTTTTACACTATTAGTGTTTAGCGTATACCTTACATATTTTAGTTTACCGTTTGGTGTTTGCTTAGTGTACATGTTAGATCCTTGTATAATGAGTTTTTTTTATACTCATGTATTGCTATTGTTGGATTTAACTGGGACCCTGTGTACATAATTTCATTCCACCTCATTTACCACATGTGATGTGAATGACAATCAATTTGACTTGAACTTGAACGTCAGACAAAACACACACACCAGACATTAATGCTGTGAACCTTTTTGTCCCATTTGTCACTTTTTAAATCACTTTGTTTCATCATGTCATAGCAATATACAAATAATTTCTTCATAGTTTGTCCCTTATCTAAAAAAAAAAATAGTAAGTTTATTTCGGCTGCTCCTTTCTTCAGGGTTTGTCACAGGAACCAAACTTTCATTTTCCATTTTCGTCCGCTTATTCGGGGTCAGGTCGCGGGGGTAGCAGCCTAAGTAGGGAGGCCCAGACTTCCCTCTCCCCAGCCACTTGAAGCAGCTCCTCTGGGGGAATCCCAAGGCGTTCCCAGCAACCAAACTTGCATGAAGGATTTGGTGGTCGTTTTGCGTCGGGTGCTCTTCCTTTCACAGCCTGGGCTGGAACCCGCAACCTCAGGATTGCAAGACTGCGGCACTGACCACTAAGCTACAGCAGCCCCTTGTCTCTGACCTGAAACATAAAAATTAAAAATCAGTTTGAAGCCCTGTGATAGACAGACAATAAAACCATTAGTCAAGATACAAACTGGTTTTCGTAAAGATAAAGTTGTCCTTACCCATAATGCTATAATTCTTGACCTCTTTCTATTCATTTAGTTTATTTTTTGTGATTTGTTTTTTAATGATCCGATTTATGTGAGGAAAACATCCAAATAATGTTAAAAACTTTGTTTTGCAATGTGTCCAAATAACCACTAACAAGGTTATAAATATATTTTTTGCAAAATCATTAATAATACTTTTCAGAAAACCACTGTCAGATTTAATGGGATGATTTTACAAAATATCCTCATGCTTCAAATACCGGAACACAGAATTTGTGCACATATAAAGAATAGACATTTGATGGTCTGTTGCAGCCAGGAATTCTGTTGTTACTTGTCAAAAGAAAATGCAGAGAAAGACAGTAAATAAAGCAATAGAAAAGTCAAACGCTACAACCGTGGTGTCCCCTCGCTGTGATTACCACCCACCACACCCTGCATTCAGCAGTGTCAGGCTCCGGTACAGTCCCTTTCTGACCGATCCCAGTCTTTCTTGGTTATTTGTCTTTATTATGACTGTTGGTCTTGCTTTTGCACAGTTATTCTGGTTTTGTGAGTTTCTTTCTTTCATGACTTCTCTTTAACCTGAACTGTAATGTCAAAGCCCCTGGCGCTAAGAACATACCAACCATGCTCTATGACAGACAAGGGGGCGTAACAACGTCATTGCACTTTTCTCAGCAAACAAAACCATTTTAGTTCATTTAAAAAAAGTCTATTCTGTTGTGATGTTTGTGAGAAACTTGTATTAGTTATACTTCTAAATTACCCTGAGCCAAAAAAAAAAAAGGCAGGTGAAAATATGAGAAGCATCCCTCGTCAAGGAGTTTTGACCGTTTCATCTGAAGCTCCCTTAAGGGCAGCATTGTTCTGTTCAGACTTTATGCGCGACATCTTCCAGTGTCTGTGTGTGTGTTTGTTCATTTGTGTGTGCACGCTTGCGTCACTGTTAAAACTGCCTTGGTCCTAGTTATCAAGTCTATGAAAGGGGAAACCCCCAGACAGCAAACTATGGCCGTCACACAACTCTGAGATTTGTTAAGGGTGAGAAATGATGAGGAGGGGTGAGAAATGATGAGGAGGGGTGAGCCCTTTGATTGAGATTGTGGTCAGTAGGTCGAGAGTGCACCGGTTCTCTCATATTTCAGGCATTTTGATGCTGGGGCTGCTGCAGATGACTAGTGTGGATCAGTATGAATGTGTTACAGGCTTGAACATTATTACATTTAATTTAAATGTGTAGGTTTTAATAGATTTCAATGCAATAGGCAATTTGTCAAAGCTGAATTTATCTGTGACATATACTGTATCACTGAGATGCAATAGTTCTTTAGTAAAGACAAGTTTATTAGATATGATTATTTAAATAAATAATAAAAACGAGATCGCAATCTTTCCTCTAAGCATAAAATGAATTGTTTGTGGTTGTGTAAACCTTTCATGCAGCAAAGTCAGCTACAAATCATTAAAACAATGCCTCAACATGAATGTGTGTGTCTTTGAGTGTGCTCTAATTCAGTTGCAATCTTGCGCTAATATGTGGTCTACAATTTACAGCTCTCTAAATTCCCCTAAACGCCAGTAAAGCCTTGAGAGCCTATGCTTGTAGCCACACAATTGTTCTGATGCATGCTCGACAAGGCCACAACATTCAAATCTGCCTGACTCAAAACAATTTGTTTGCAAATGTCTGTGTAATATCCAGGTGCACAGGAGCATGCATTTGCAGCAGCACAGTATTTACATCCAGAATCAAATACACTCATTGCTGTCATGCAGGCACTTAACGCTAGGATAATCTTCAGCCACGCTCATCGGGTTTCTGACTGATATCTCAGGGATGAATAACTTTTAACTTTGGCACAAAAATGCTGTTTGCAGAAAAAAAAATCTAAAGCAAACATAAAGGCAAAGTAAAGACTGATTCATCCAGGATTTCCTAAGAATGATGTCACGCTTCCACGAACCCAAGCATCATAGGCCTGTCTTCATTAGGTGACAGGATCTTCGTTAGATGACAGGATCAGAAATGAAAGATCATCATGGTTTTATATATACAGCACAGTTTGAACACTAAACACAGGATTATCAGTTAAATTCCCAATCTCACCACTTTTCAAATGGCTGCCAATGCATTGTTGATGAGAGCTTGTTTGCTAGAAAAGATAAGCAATTTTTTTTAAAGAATTCGCAGAAATTCAGACAAAATAAATACATATATAAAACATTTGTTGCACTCTGACTCTGCAGTATCATATACAGTATTTGTCTTCTTCTGGTGTGTTTGTATTCTCCAAACAAAGTCAAGCTAGTTTCTGATACAGGTTGAACTTATAGGACTGCCTGAACTGGAACAGTTTACAGTAGTCCCTCGATACTTCTCGGTTCGACATTCACAGACTCACTTTATTTTTAGAGTTTTCAATATGTACACGACACACGATTGTCAACTTTAATGTTACTCATGGGATTGGGACAGTATGGTATAAAAAGTTAATGGGAGTGGAAACCAACCAACCAACCAAAAAAATAAATAAAATACAAATACTTCAGACAGGTGTCGACATGTTGTAGTTTTCTTTCAGTAAGCATACTGTAATGCAAGTCAAAAGAACTACATGGCCCAGAAGCCAACAGTGCTTCCGGCCTCTTCTTTCTGCAGAAATTCAAAGCACAGCAATGGAGGTACTAGCAAGCACTAGCAGAGAAACCGAAGTGGTAAAAATAATTTAGCACAAGTCAGAAGTAACAAGCTTTCTATTACGCTAACAGAACTGGCAGGAAAGTTGCAAATAATCCTGAAGTTGAACTCATCCTTAAAGGTGTAGTAGTATCTTCACTGGTGAGTACCCATAAATTTTTTTGCAATAGTGTACAGTACATATACGTATGTTGTTAAAATTACGTAGGTTTAAGAGTTTAGAACATTGCTGAGAACATTACAAGAGTGTGGGAATGATTTAAAAATGCCTTAAATATATAAATACTAAAATAAATTTAGCGTTCTTGCATTTTTTTTTCACCTATCATGGTGGTGTGTGGAACATATAACCTCCATGATGATTGAGGGACTACAGTACTGTTCATTTGACTGTGATGGAAGGAGAGCTAGTTCTAAATCTGAAAAATGGTGGTAGAACCCCATGGGCTTGGGTGGAATGTTGCAAGAAGAACATTTGTAACTATTTTAGTGTACTGTTTACAAGTGACTGCAGAAAGGAGTGAGAGATGTCAATGCTATATCTGCAGTAATGACGGCGCCGCTCCGGTCAGCTATGGTTGAGAAAACTCTGGGCCATTGAGCTAAGCCTTCAAGACATATATTTATTTACTTCTAAACCCATACCTATGATCATGGGGTTCTGATAATGACCCCCAAAAATGATTCTGAATAATAGTGGCTCAAATCATCTTCCTCTGTAGAGTGGCTGGCCCAAGCTTTATGCCTAGTACCCACTGCCCCCTTTGTCGAGCGGCCGAAGCGGCCGGTTTACATTCAAAGTTTATGGAGGAGACGCGTGGAGTCACGGCGAACAAGGAAGCGGCGCGATTCAAGTGATCGAAGCGGCGCGGGGGCAGCCTGTACACGCACGCGCGCGTCGCCGTCGAGCCGCAGACGTCCCAAATGTTGATCTCTGGCGGCTCGACGCATCCGGCAAACAGTCGGGAGAGCCTCGCTATCTGATTACACAACCACAACGGGACTTTTTTCGGACTTTTTAAACTCACCGGATCCAGCCTCCAGGAATTGGAACCAAACTCCGGTAAGAAACGTGGCATTTTTACAGTTGCTGCTGACAGGCTGCTGTCCTCTCCAGTGTAGATCACCCCAAACATAAAAAAAAGTTTTAATCTCATCGAAGACCGTCGGAGGTGCAGTTAAAACAACAACTGAACCCGGAAAACAAGCCAGAGACCCCTCCCTCTGCTACCCCCTAGTGTACGTCATCAGACGGTGTTCAGTGGTTCAGTGGGACCGTGACCAGCGGCCAAAAGGGGGCGGCAGGCGCGTTTCGAGTAGTGCAGTGGGTACCAGGCATTAGAGATATGGTGAGAAGCTTTGTCACCCAGGGCTAGCTCAAGAGTAGATATGCTACTCATCCACACAATAAAACAAATAAAAAAGTCATTGATTGAGACTCTTTGTCTCAGGGTGAATGAGTAGATCAATTTCACCTGCACTTTTGTTGACTGTGTGCACATGTGTGTTGTCCTGTGAAGTAATAGAATGGCTGTTCCTTTGCGCATTGTTGAGATAGATAGCTCTTTCTCCTACACCCTCATCACTGCCTTGTGCTAACGTACCCCAGAAGCCTCTTCACTCATTGACTCTTCTGTCTCCTTCCTCCCACGTTCTCTCCATACAGAATCCCATTATTGTCCCACCAAGGACAGGCCGAGCTGCACGCGAGCTAGAAAACAGGCATTCATACACATCATGAACAGTATGCATGCATGGATCAAAAGTGCCAGCAAAAACACACAAGACCATGTAGGAAAATACATTTTGTTGCATAATATAATTAAAAAAAAAACTCTTCACAAGCTAGTTTCCTAGAAGTTCCCACAATTGTCTTCCAACTCTAATCTTCTGTAATAATAAGTATTTTATTAAAATCAAACTTCCTCTGTGTTTATTTGCGCCCATGTCTTTTACTGTCCTCATTCCCAGAGATTTTGTTTAAATCCATGCACATCCTGAGATGATTTACCATCTGTGTCTTGTGACAAGATGAGACATGGACGCTGCTGTTGACTTGTTTTCCATCTAATTTTGAAGAATTGTTTCGACTCTTGGTTTTTTATTTAATTTTAATATGATTAAAACAATGGTTAAAAAAAATAATTTTGCAAGTTTCAGGCATACGTTTGAATCTGATCCATGTCAGCATCACTCCTTTGTGATCACATGTAGCCTTGTTTAGTGATGGGCTGAACACAGGGGACATTGTATCATGTAATGCCACCGCAGCCTCCGGGGGTCTTTTGTTTCAAAGCTCCCAGCTCATAACACATTGTTGAGCTTGACTTCCAACGTGCATGCGGTATATTTGCTATACGCTCCAACACAAACTGCCAAAGAACAGGAGCCAGTAATGGTTTCAGTAACGCAACAGAAATCTGTGAGCACAAAATCTCTTGGCTCTTGTCCCGACCAACAGAGCAAAATTTAATTTGTGGTTCAACTTTCCAGGAGCAGCTTCACAGACATGCCAAAAACATTACCAATCTCATAATCTTTAAAGCAAATCTGATCTCACAAACTTTCCCACAGAGTCCTCTGAGTTTATTTGTACCTTTTTTTGAAATAGCAAATTTCAAAGGTCATTGACTTTCACCCAACGTGAAACTAATGTGACTCATCCCCCCCACAGCACATGTAAGAACACATTCTTAGAAAGTCATACAGCATTAAAAATTATTTCCTTCCCAATTTGTCAAATAAATTTTTTGCATTCTCTTTTACGCCACTTTTGTTGTCATTGACAGCGCATAACTAAGCAACGGACAAGAACAAACAAGTGTCTGCTTCTTTGTGCTCTTGCCAACAAACACAAACACGATTTGAGCAACGTGCATCTTTGTCTTGATTATCATTATACTCTTTAAAACATTTGAACACAGAAGGCTTAATGTTTTAGCTCACTGTTTGTCACGATAGATAAATTAAATAAATGAAGAAAATATGCCAAGAATTTACAAAATGCACATCTCACTGCCTGCTTTATTTAGGCTTATTATGATTAAAATATCATAAGGAAAAAGGAAATTAAGTAGCCTATAGTAATTTTTTTTCATTTATTTATTCCACTAAAAGCTTCAGTATTATTTTAAATGGAAACTGCTGAATTATTGTCTTTTCAGACTTGTGAATATCAGCACTTCTGTAGCTGATGCTATTTAACTTGATTTCTCACCCTCCGCGGGTGGTCTCCATCATTCTCTGAGCTCGGGTCCTCTACCAGAGGCCTGGGAGCTTGAGGGTTCTGCGCAGTATTTTGGCTGTGCCTGGGACGGCACGTTTCTGGACTGAGATGTCCGATGTTGTTCCAGGGATCTGTTTATATATATATATATATATATATATATATATATATATATATATATATATATATATATATATATATATATATATATATATATATATATACAGGTAGTCCCCGAATTACGAGCGCTCTGATCTGCGAGGTTCCAGACTTACGAGCTGCGAATTTTTGGAAAAAACGAAAAAAATACTGAGTTTTCATGTGTTTTTTCACTACAGTTAGCAAGTTAAGCATATAAACACACGTTTCCGATCATTTTTATGCACTCAAAAGTAGTTTTTAGATGAAAATAGAGTGTTTTTAGGTGCGCTGGCGAAATTTACGAACGGACTTCCGGGTTGCGAATTTTTGGAAAAAACGAAAAAAATACTGAGTTTTCATGTGTTTTTTCACTACAGTTAGCAAGTTAAGCATATAAACACACGTTTCCGATCATTTTTATGCACTCAAAAGTAGTTTTTAGATGAAAATAGAGTGTTTTTAGGTGCGCTGGCGAAATTTACGAACGGACTTCCGGGTTGCGAATTTTTGGAAAAAACGAAAAAAATACTGAGTTTTCATGTGTTTTTTCACTACAGTTAGCAAGTTAAGCATATAAACACACGTTTCCGATCATTTTTATGCACTCAAAAGTAGTTTTTAGATGAAAATAGAGTGTTTTTAGGTGCGCTGGCGAAATTTACGAGCGGACTTCCGGGTTGCGAATTTTTGGAAAAAACGAAAAAAATACTGAGTTTTCATGTGTTTTTTCACTACAGTTAGCAAGTTAAGCATATAAACACACGTTTCCGATCATTTTTATGCACTCAAAAGTAGTTTTTAGATGAAAATAGAGTGTTTTTAGGTGCGCTGGCGAAATTTACGAGCGGACTTCCGGGTTTACGAGAGAAATGGCGGCCGTTCCAAATTACGAGATTTCCGGTTTACGAGCGCCCCCTTGTGACGGATCTCGCTCGTAAATCGGGGAATACCTATATATATGATATGTGTTGAATTCACAGCAGTGTGCAACCATGTTAGTGAGCAGCATCAGAAGGGCAATCTCCAACCACTTCATCAAGTTTGCGGACGGCACAACAGTGGTAGGTCTCATCAGCAACAACGATGAGACGGACTACAGGAACGAGGTGAGCCGCTTGGCCTTGTGGTGCGGACACAACAATCTCACTCTCAACGTGGAGAAGACAAAGGAGATTGTCGTGGACTTCAGGAAGAGGGATGCACAACATGCCCCTCTGACCATCAACAGCACCGCAGTGGAGAGAGTGGACAGCACCAAGTTCCTGGGAGTGCACGTCTCAAAGGACCTGTCCTGGAGCAGGAACACTGCAGCACTGGCCAAGAAGGCTCACCAGCGCCTCTACTTTCTCCGCAAGCTGAAAAGGGCTGGAGCTTCAACCCCCATCATGTGCACCTTCTACAGGGGTGCCATAGAAAGTGTCCTGACCAGCTGCATCACTGTGTGGTTTGGTGCATGTACTGCATCATGCCGCAAGAGCCTCCAGCGCATCGTGAGAGCAGCTGAGAAGATCGTCGGCACCTCCTTGCCCTCACTGCAGGACTTACACAGCAAACGCCTCACTCGGAAAGCCCTCTGCATGGCAGGTGATCCCACACACCCACTACACAGCTGCTTCAGACTGCTGCCATCAGGGAGGAGACTGAGGAGTCTCCAGGCTCGTACCAGTAGACTGAGAGACAGCTCTGTTCATCAGGCAGTCAGAATGCTAAACACTCTGCCTGCTCTGCCTCCCCTCCCATTTGAACTGCCTTAACACAAAAAACTTTCTCACACATTACCACTCAACACAAAGTTTTTAACACTGGACTCTGTGTCATCAAACGGGTTATTCTGTGCTCATTCAGTTTGCACTACTTCTCATATTTGCACTAATGTTTGTATTACATTACTGCCTATAGTCATACTACTGTTTACATTCACTGTTTACATTTATTAATACGGTTTACATTTATTACTACTGCTTTACATTTATTACTACTGTTTACATTTACACTACTTTTATCTACACTACTGCAGATACATATACAGTATTCTCTGACTAGCCTTATCTAAGGATGCCAAATGTGCCTTATGTGCCTCACTGCATATGCCACTTTGCCTCTATACCAACATCAACTACCTCATA
>JBBPBX010033462.1:11909-33235 GCA_038048925.1 Garcialebias charrua
CTGTTTACATTTACACTACTTTTATCTACACTACTGCAGATACATATACAGCATTCTCTGACTAGCCTTATCTAAGGATGCCAAATGTGCCTTATGTGCCTCACTGCATATGCCACTTTGCCTCTATACCAACATCAAATACCTCATACATATACTGTGTACATTAACTTATATGCTGCTGTGCCACTCTTTGCAAATGTCAATGCTAGAACCTTCAGTTTATTTTATAGATATACTTTTTATACTTTTTATACTACTATGCAAAAACTCAGGACAGTATTACACTTTTATTATTTCATTTTATGCTTATGTTCATTGGGTGTTTGGTGTTTTAGGGGTGTTTGGTGTTTCAGTGTTGGTGTAAATTTTCATACTTTTATACTATTATGAAAAAACTCAGGACAGTGTTACACTTTTACTATTTTATGCTTATGTTTATTAAATGTTTTAGTGTTTAGTGTTTAGATGGTTACTGTTGCACCGAGGGACTGAGAGAAACGCAATTTCGGTCCTGTGTATGTCCTGTACATATTGCAGTTCTGACAATAAAGTTGACTTTGACTTTGACTTTTGATCTGTTGAGGCTGTGTATGGTTCTTACACTTGCGACTGAGGCCCCTGTGTGTTGAACAAATTAATGTTAAATTGTTAATCCAACAAAGTTAAGTCAGGTCCTCTGGACAGTTTCTTTTTGTTGAAACGTTTCTTCATTCATCCAAAGGATGTCATCAGTCCAAGGAGCTGCAACAAACTCAGTCTTATTAATATGAAGCCTTTTAGATGATCGACGAAACATTTAAACAAAAATAATCCGTCCAGACTCTGGACGGATTAACAACCCCAGGGGCCCCGGGGCACCGAAGCTCACAGGGCCCCATCCCTAACCTAACACCCATTTTACTATATATATATTTATACACACACACACACAAACACACACACACACACACACTCACATTTATTGGGTTTTACACGTATGTTTTAATTGCAGAAGATGGCTCTGTATGTCTTCTATCAACTGAACACAATTCCAGGGATTGTCATGCCACCCCGGGTCCCCACTTGGGAGCGCCACTGCTTATTGGTCAAAAATGAATACCAAGTACTGCCATCTCACTCATAAATCACACAACAACAATTAAATGAAATAAATTGTCACAAGCCAGTGCATGGCTAAAGCTTATGACAATAAAGTGTTCACTGAAAATCACTCAAGCAGAAAGCACTTCTCAAATGTTACGACTGAAGATATAATGATTCCATCACATAACACAGCTATGTGCACAGTCATAACAGTTTACATTGGACTACGGTACTCATTTCACAGAAAGCACGGTGGCTCTTACCTTTAGAAGTTCTTCTTTTTGGTATTTTTCTTTGCAAAGTCACAAACCAAGTCCTCAAAGTCCAGCACCCTCACCAGCTCAGACTCTTGGTACTTGAAGCATTCCTTGTTTTGTTAGCTCTTCTACCGTAGACATTTCTTCAGTAAAGTTAGCTGCCGTTGTTAGCTCAGGTTGGGTTCATTTGTAGAAGGCAACGCTTCCAAGCTAACGTTGCTGGTTAGCTCAAAATCTTCTAATTTCTAGCTTTAAAAAAAAAAGCTGGATATCTGGCCGCCCGATTATGAAAACTGGCAGCTCCACGATCGATAAGGACAGCGCGAGCCTTTTCATCGACTGTCCCCCACAATGCTGGGTCGCACACCCGATAAAACCAATCTGAACTGGCGGCGCTGCTACAGCTAGGTTCAAGCGGTTGTGTTGTGCAGCTAGCAATAGCCTCCTCCTCCGGACTCATGTTAGTTTGCTCACCGTCAGCATCCTCCACAACGACTTCTTCCTTCTCCGGATTTTCCTCCAAACGTTTTGCAAAGAATGTATGAATAGATTGTCGGAATCCCACTGTCTGCAGCCCTTTCCAAGATGGCCGCCCCTTTCCAAGATGGCCGCCAATTGACACCAGCTGACGGTCATCCATCTGATGAGGAGCTCCACTACTTAAGGCTGCAGTCCAGTGAGATCCAATGCTGGAGCATTGTACCTCAATCGGTATTTATGACTTCAGCCAGTGAATATCAATCTGTTAAGAGTTCTTACCTTTTGATCTTGTGTCCACAGTTTTTGTGAATCCTTGGATCCTGATTCCCATTCTGCCAGTTCCTGCCTTGTTGCCACTCGCCTGCCAAACCACTCTGGAGTCCTGAGTCCTTTCAGAACCTCGACCCAACATCCCCCTGTAAGATAACAAACAGAGCATCAGTTTTAGATCCACCTATCCCACCAGAAGGACCCTGACCCTGTTCTCTCTTCCAGGCACTCCCAAGACCCCAAGTGTTCCATTTCACCTGTACATAATAAACACTGTTATAATTGTTACTCTTGAGTTTTGCCTCTGTTCTGGTCTCGTACCACTCTGGGTTCAGTCGGTCCTTACAGAATGCTCCAGCCATAACCGACCCAGAACGAGACCAGAAACGAGCAAACTCTGTCCTGTTTCCAGATGGATCGTATGACCATGGTCGAGGAGACACTCCAACGGGTCTTGGCTCAACAAGACGCCGCCCAGGAAACCATGAAGGAACTTGGAGGTATGGTTTATACTTTAACCCAAAGCCTCACACCCTCAACTCCTGCTGCTTCCTCTGTTAGAGACACTCCTAACACGACGCCCGAGACCGGTGCCTCAAACCAGCAGCTAATTACTAAACCTTCTGAACTATTTTCTGGAGACCCTCATTCATGTGGAGGATTCCTCCTGCAGTGTAAACTAGCATTCAGAGCGGCCCCTCAGCTTTACACAACAGACGCCGCTAAGATCACGTATTTCATCAGTCAACTGAAGGGTGACGCACTGAGTTGGGCAAATTCCTACTTACAGTTTCACAACATTGACTATATCACCTTTGATACCTTGTTAAAGGAATTCAGCCGTATCTTCGACCGACCACTACAACAACCCAACGCCGTAAAGCGGCTCCTTGGACTTCGTCAGGGAGGTCGGCCTGTCGCAGATCATGCTCTGGAGTTCCGTATCCTCGCTGCCCAGACCGGATGGAACGACCTAGCACTTAAAGGTACTTTTCTAAGTTCCCTCTCCGATTTCATCAAGGACCAGATCGCCGCTAGAGATGAACCTGAGAGTTTTGACGAGCTAATCGACCTAGCGGGTGCTATTGACGAGCGCTTCCGGGAGCGGAGGAGAGAGAAGGACTACAACTCCCGTCATCGTTCCACTTCCGGATTCGATACGTCATCAGGTGAGCCCCGCACCCACAAGAACTCGAAAACGTTTTCGAACTACAAATCCCAGGGAGACAGAGATCCCGTGTCATTTCCTCGTCACGTCGTTCCCACAGAACGTTTTCGTTCCTTTTCTGAACCTGAGCCCATGCAAATAAATAAATTTCATCTGTCTCCTGAGGAGAGACAAAGACGCAGTGACATTAATGCCTGCATGTACTGTGGAAAGACCGGGCACTACCGGAGAGACTGCCCCCTTCTGGGGGGAAACGAGAACGCCCGCCAATAAAGAGAGAGATATTGGTGGGTACTTCTGCTCTCTCCTCCGCCTGCAGACTGTTATTACCCACACTTATCCAAATCCACCACAATCATCATCCTGTTCCAGCTTTGTTGGATTCTGGCGCAGAACAAAATTTGATTAGTTTGGACTTGGTTCAAGGGTTGTCTCTGCCCACTCGGGAGATTCCTCCCATCTGTATAGCTGGGGTTACTGGTGAAACTTTAGACCAGATTACTCTAAAGACTTCTGACCTTCGTCTAATAACTTCAGGTAATCATCACGAGTCTATAGATTTTTATGTGTTTAAGGCTTCCACTCCCCAACTTATTCTTGGATACCCTTGGTTAAAGAAGCACAATCCGACTATTAACTGGGAGTTGGGGAGAATTGAAAAGTGGAGTGACAAATGTCTAGCACAGTGCCTACGTTCTGCTGTCACATGTCAACCTGTGGAAGTTGTGCCACACGAGGAGGTAGACGTCTCTGAGATCCCATCTGTTTACCATGATTTGGCTCCCGTTTTTAGTAAACAACATGCTTTGTCTCTACCTCCCCACCGTCCCTATGATTGTACAGTCAACCTCCTACCTGGTGCCACATTACCGGCTAGTCGTTTGTATAACCTGTCGAGACCTGAAAGGGAGTCTATGAAGAAGTACATTGAGGAATCACTTGAATCAGGCATAATACGTCCTTCTACGTCACCTGTAGGTGCTGGGTTTTTCTTTGTGGGAAAGAAGGATGGGACTTTACGTCCATGTATTGATTATAGGGGTCTTAACAACATCACAATAAAGAATAAATATCCACTTCCTCTGATTGATTCCATATATGAACAACTCCCGTCAGCTACCATCTTTTCTAAATTGGATCTCAGAAACGCCTACCACTTGGTGCGAATTAAAGAGGGAGACGAGTGGAAAACCGCTTTTAAGACGCCACTCGGACATTTTGAGTATTTGGTAATGCCTTTTGGTTTGTCCAATGCACCTGCTGTGTTCCAGGCCTTGATCAATGATGTTCTACGTGACTTTATAGGGGACTTTGTTTTTGTTTATTTGGATGATATTCTTGTTTATTCTAGAGACGAGGCAGAGCACTGTAACCATGTACGTAGAGTCCTTCAGAGACTTTACGAGAACCAGTTATTTGTTAAAGGAGAGAAATGTGAGTTTCATGTGAAGTCAGTGTCATTCTTGGGGTTCATTTTTGAGAGTGGGTGTTATCGTACTGACCCCGAAAAAACCAGAGCAGTGGAGGAATGGCCAGTCCCGGAGAACAGGAAACAGCTTCAGCGTTTCCTTGGTTTTGCGAACTTTTATAGACGATTCATAAAGGACTATAGCCGCATTGCCGCACCTCTCTCTCAACTCACCTCCATAAACCTGGCCTTCAAGTGGACTCCCGAGGCAGAAGCCGCTTTCAACAGACTTAAGAAACTATTTTCTTCTACGCCAGTTCTATGCCATCCTGACCCAAGCCATCAATTCATCCTGGAGGTAGATGCCTCAGACTCTGGGGTAGGTGCCGTTTTGTCACAACGTTCTCCCAAAGATAACAAGGTCCACCCTTGTGCCTTTTTCTCACGACGATTGTCACAGGCTGAGAGAAACTATGATGTTGGCAACCGCGAGTTATTGGCAGTGAAACTGGCATTAGAAGAGTGGCGCCATTGGTTAGAGGGCACTCCTACCCCTTTTTTAATATGGACAGACCACAAGAACCTTACGTACCTGAGAGAGGCAAAGAGATTGACCCCCAGACAGGCACGATGGTCCCTTTTCTTTAACCGGTTTAACTTTGTTCTGACTTTTAGGCCTGGCTCAAAGAATGTTAAACCAGATGCTCTCTCCCGTCAGTTCTCTTCCCCAGATTCTCCAGACATTGAGGAAACCATTATTCCACCAGTCTCTGTCGTGGGAGTTCTCACCTGGCCCATTGAGAAGGAAGTTATGGACGCTCAAAAGGATGAACCCGACCCTGGCACAGGTCCCCCTGGCAAACTCTTCGTTCCCTCTAACATGAGGGGTAAGGTATTGGACTGGCTCCATTCACACAAACTATCCTGTCATCCTGGCACCTCCCGTATGCTCTCTTTGGTTAAGACTCATTTCTGGTGGCCCACACTCACCCAAGATGTAAAGTCCTACGTTTCAGCCTGTCCGACCTGTGCTAGGAACAAGACTGGTAATCAACCTCCTGCCGGACTCCTGCAACCCTTGCCCACGCCCGGCCGTCCTTGGTCTCATATTGCTGTTGACTTCGTCACAGGTCTACCCCCTTCTGAAGGTAATACCGCCATCTTCACCATCATCGACCGTTTTTCAAAGACTGCTCATTTCATTCCCCTACCAAAGCTTCCCTCTGCTTCTGAGACGGCTCACCTCCTTGTCACACATGTGTTCCGCATTCATGGTATCCCCTCTGATATTGTGTCAGATCGGGGGCCCCAGTTTATCTCGCAGGTCTGGAAAAGTTTTTGCACCACTCTGGGGGCTACAACAAGCCTCACTTCAGGTTACCACCCTCAATCGAATGGTCAGGCTGAGCGGTGTAATCAGGAACTTGAGACCGCCCTCCGGTGCGTCGCCGAACGTAACCCCTCATCCTGGAGCAAACATCTGATTTGGGTTGAGTACGCCCACAACGCTCACAAATCCTCTGCCATAGGTATGTCCCCGTTCGAGGCTTCTCTTGGATACCTTCCCCCCTTGTTTCCCAGTCAGGAGATCAACGTTCCGGTTCCATCTGTCCTACACCATTTCCGCCGTTGCCGGCGGGTCTGGCGGGAGACGAAGGCAGCCTACTCTGCCTCATGACCGTTGATCTGGGATTGAACTTTGCCTCCAAACAGATGCACAAGTTGAGGGAACGTGGTCCTCAAAGTCAAAGAGGCATCAGTCTGGAGGCAGGAGTTGCTGCTCAGACTCCCCACAGGTTCACTTCTGCTTCTTGATGAAACAAATAGACTGATTTGTGACACGCTACTGATTTTCACTAACATCATGGTGCTAAATACTGATTTCCTGTGTCTATTTGTGAGTGTGATGGAGGAAGGATGGGGGCGAAAGGGGAGGAGGCAAGAGGTGGTATGGATAACAACAGAATGCATGCTGGGATTGATATGATGAGTCTTGACTGTCTGTACAGGCCTGTTTGATTATTTACACCCAGCTGTTAAATTAAAACTACACTAACAGACAAACACGAGATGCTAATGCATCGTGCTATAAACAGCCACGTGCTTCAACAACACTGTGCAAAACTTTTGAGCCATTCCCCCTTTTTTATATTTGCTTCCAAGGAATTTGACTTGCAACTCATCTTTAAAAGTCCTCTTGATCAACAGTTCTTCAAGTTAAAGTTTTTCTGTGAACTTTGGCTAATTTTTCACTCATTTTCAGTCCAGTACCTGACTATTGGTAGATGAATGTTTGTTTAGCAACCTAACTCTGACCTACAAGTCCTTTAGTCATAAAAGTCTCCTAAACTCAAAGGATGAGCCAGATTCATGTCTCAGCTTTGTGAAGAACCCATTTTAAAATGGGTGTTGTGTTACCAGCAGTCTGTCACAGTTTGTTTCCAGTTTGGCAGCTAATCTATAAAAAGTACCAACGATAGCAAAGTTTCTCAGACAGGAAATAGGACTTTAGGGCCAATAGGGGGGATTCCTACAAGCTCAAAATGTGTCACAGAATTGACGATAATGCATCAAGTAAAGCTGTGTTTTGTGCTGCCAAACTTTGAAAGTCGAAGCCTGCTTGAGAGTGTGTTGCTTGCAAAACTTCAGTCTTGGCCATGCACATTATTTCAATGCACACCTTGGTAACCATCCCAACATTTATGATTCAATCCACTGGGGAACACTTTGGAAATGAAGACAGGCAGATTTGGACCTTTTCTTTAAAATAAATGTTTAAAAAGTCTTGAGTTGATCCAAAATGCTGCTGCCAGAGTCTTAACAGCAGGAGAGATCATATCTCCAGTTTTAGCTTCTCTCCATTGGCTCCCTGTCAAGTCCAGAATAGAATTCACAATCTTACTTCTGACCTACAAAGCCCTCAACAACCTAGCTCCATCTTATATTACAGATTGTATTGTTCCATAGTTTCCTAACAGAGCACTTCACTCTCAGACTGCAGGTTTACTCGCAGTTCCTAGAGTTTCCAGCAGCAGAATGGAGGAAGATGTTTCAGTTCTCAGGCTCCTCTCTTGTGGAACCAACTTCCAGTTTCTGTCCATGAGGCTGACACATTGTCCAGTTTGAAGACTGGGATTAAGACTTTCCTTTTTGATAAAACCTATAGTTAGGGTTGGCTTGTTCTGCTGCTCTAGGCATAGGACAATCTGATCACATTTCATTAAATGAAATGTTAAAATTGAATAGTTTTCATTCAATGTTATTTTTATCAACTTGTGATTCTCGACCTGCCATTGTGTATCTGTTCCTCCTTCCTTTCCTCTCAAACCCAGCTCGTCAAAGCAGATGGCCGCTTGTCCTGAGCCTGGTTCTGCTGGAGGTTTCTTCCTTTTGTAATGGAGTTTTCCTTTCCACTGTTGCCTTCGTGCTTGCTCAGGATGAGAGACTGCGATGAAGTTCAACTCAAAGAAATACGTTGGCTCCTGAGATCAATATTGTTATTACGGTAACTGACTTTATGTGAATGTGAATGTTTCTGTTCAATGCCCTGAGATGACTTCTGTTGAGATTTGGTGCTACATAAATAAACTGAATTGAATCGAATTGAATCTGTATTTTTAAACTTACCTTTTTTTTTTATTAGAGGAGAACTGCAGGTGTTAAAATACAGCTCTAATTCTCTTGAGACATGTTGGAGAAAACTCATAACAACTTTGTGAATATTTTGAAAGAGATTTTATTACATCTATCTATCTATCTATCTATCTATCTATCTATCTATCTATCTATCTATCTATCTATCTATCTATCTATCTATCTATCTATCTATCTATCTATCTATCTATCTATCTATCTATCTATCTATCTATCTATCTATCTATCTATCTATCTATCTATCTATCTATCTATCCATCCATCCATCCATCCATCCATCCATCCATCCATCCATCTATCTATCTACATATAACTTGTTCAAAACTGAAACGACAGGGCTCTGCAGTTAATGGGAATAAATAGAGAATTCGGTGAAAGTCACAAGACGTTGTGGAGACACCGTAATGAATGTTTTTCACCATTTAGTCACAGCCCAGTGCGATGCCACTTTAACCCCTCCAAAGTTTGAACTGTGAGAGGAAACCATCTACCTGAAGAAAACATGCATTCTCCACACAGAAAGCGTGTTTTAAACCTTCAACCTTCTCATTGTGAAGTTGCAGCTCCAATCGCTGCTCTGCTGCACCGCTCCATGGTCTAAAAATAGAATTTTCTTGTTGAATATTTTCACTTGTGCATATATTTTTTACTGCAGAATCCATAACATCTGCTTCTTGTTAGAAATACTTTTTATGAAAGAAGCATTTTCTCCTTATATGTACTTATGGGTAAAACGTTGACTCGTGGTGCAGAAACCTCCAAATAAAATATGTCACTTTAAAAATTATGTTTGGCACAATTCACGTCCTGTTTAAAAACACTAAGTTGTTTTATGTTCCTTTATCACCTCTTACTTAAAAAAGTGGGTTTGACAAACATATTGAAATGATTGTATACCCTTTGCCGTAAGAACCAGCTAACATATCTCAAAAAAAGATTTACCATCGATATGATGTAGCCAAGCTTTCTGCACACATGATCTCAATTTCCCTTGAATCCAAACTCGCTCATTTTTCTCCGTGCTCACTTTCAACGTCCATTCAATAATTCAGCGCACTCTTTGCTTTTAGAGAACACATGCGCTCACATCGTTGTTGATGGAGCTGTTTTCAGTTGATGGAAAAACATGTCAACATTTTTTTTTACTCTTACAGATTTACAGTCTAGCCAGTGGGTCAAGACGAGGAGCAAACATTAAAATTCATAAAGGTATGATTTAAAGCTGATGGAGCATCAGAGAGCAGATATGGATGATAAACACAGTCTGGGTCAGCTCACCCAGACAACACGCCTCAGGCCAAAGCAAGACCTCAGGTTTATTTTTGTTTCCACCTGGGAACAACGAGGGCGTTTAAACCCAGGCAGACATGCTGACCTGTCTCGTAGAAAACTCAAATTACAAACCCAAATGCAAAAAACGTTGGGGCTTTGTGTAAAACATAAATAATGCAATGCACTGATTTGCAATTCGAATCGATTTATAGTTTGCTCACAACTTAGTGAACAAACTGTTTACAGACAACAATGATGAAGTGGTTCTGAGTCCACGCAGTGATGTCCAGAGCTGAACTTTATCTGAGGATAATTTTAAATTAATTTAAATTAAACTAGTAAAGGGATCTATTGTCTGTAAGCACAACCATCCAATATTTAATTTCTGTTTTGTTATTTGAACCCAGAGATTAACATATTCGTCAATTCTTCTGGTGATGCCATGAACTTTCGATAATACAATATTCAACGTATCGTATTTTCCGGTCTATAAGTCGCAGCTTTTTGCCTAATTTGCATGCTCTGCGACTAATAGAGAGGTGAGACTTGTTTATGGATTTTATCCCATATTTTTAGACCAAATTTTGGCTTAGATATGACCGTTTTTTATTTTGGCCAAAAATGGTGCAGTACCACTTTTGTCCGCTAGGGTACACCGCCCATTCCCACCTCATGTGTCCAACGGAAGCCTCCTCTGGGGGTAACTACTGTTAGCTGTGTTTGTTAGCAAAATAAATCAAGAACCACAGGACAGATTTTTATCAAACTTACAGAAAGTAATCATTGTATGGACATTTAACACTGACTAGCTTTATGAGATGTTTGAGATAAAATTTCATTGTTTTATAACTGTAATTGTGTCGCGATTAGCTTAGTTGTTTTTCCGGGTAAAAATAGCTCATAAACCAAACGGCAGATTTTCTTTAAACTTACAGAACGTAATTACTTGGTGGTAATTTACAAACTGTTAGCTGTATGAGATTTTTGAGCTAAAATTCGATTTATTTATAATTTATTTTTGCAGTGCATGCGACGGTTTGGAAGAAGTCAAAGCAAAACAATTTAAATTCAGCTGATTTGACCATTTCGTGAATTTATTAAGGAACGGTTAAACTCAGGAACCCTTATGCTATAATGTCAGCTAAGAAATATATTTTTTAAGTGTTTATTTTGCTAAATTTTAAAGAAATAAAGCCATCCACCCGCGCGTATGCACATGGCAAAATACTTTTTAAATCCAGCTGATTTGACAATTGCGTTCATTTATTAAAGAAAGGTTAAGCTCAGTTTGCTATAATTTTCAGCAAACAAATAATTGTTTTTACCGTGTTAATCTTGTAAAGTCCTTCTGTGCTCGCTCGCTCTGTAGCCGCCATTTTCAGCAGGGCAAATGACGCGCTGACGCGTCGCGTATAGCGGTGACGCATAATAGATGCGACTTAAATAGAGGTGCGACATGTTTATGGATTTTTCCAATTTATTGCCAATAATTGGACAAAGTGACTTAGAGGTGAGACTTATCAGGCGGAAATATGGTAGTATAATTTTTATTTATTTATGAACATTATTCTGAACTTGTCCCACTTCTTTTAGACAAAACTGTAAACTGGTAAACATCTGCCCTTCTTTACTTCTAATATTTTTGGTACGTAGTCTTTTATATTTTTGTCGCCAATTAACCTGAACACGAATTGGCAAATCCTCGTCCTGCAGCTTCTAATTTGTATCATTAACTTTACAACCTCCTTTGTGTTACTATTAAATTCAAAATCATCATTGCAGTATTTTTTTCCTCATGAAAGCATACAATTTCCTAGTTCAAACGTTCGATGGTTTTACTTTGTTAAAATGAATAAATGCTCAAGATGCTGCCCCTGCGACCCAACTTCGAAACAAGCGGAAGATAATGGAAGGATGGAATACAAATAAAATACAGGTTTATGAGATTTGCAACATGTTGCATTCTGTTTTTATTCACACTCAACGTTATGTCTCAACTGTTTTGGAACCAGGGTTTTATTTTCACATTGCTCAGAACCACAATCCAGCTTTTCCAGAATGGTTTGGCTTCTGTGCTTTAGCTGCAGTAGATTAAATGCTTGTTCAAGTGAAGAGGAACCGAAACTCTGAATAAACCAAAATCCTACTTTGAAAGAGTTTTAATCGTAATAGTGTACAAGCTAAGAATGTCCTTGATCTGATGCATGGCTGTGAGGCGAACTCCAGTTTCCTGTTTAAAATCTCCTGCCGAAGGCTGCTCACCAGCTCAGACAATCCCTTTAAACCAGAGTCTTCCTCTGCTGCTTGTCCACAGTGACAGTCATTAAAAATCTCCCCCTCCACACCATATTTATCTTATTTGTCCTGCAGTTTTCCTCAGGCTAATTTTTCTTCTGGAGGAACACTCTCGTGTCCTTTTTTAGGCAAAGAGACAACTATGCATCTGCAGAATGCAGAATTTTGTTGTTTTGTTTTTTGAATGTCCAGAGGATCAGACTTAACTTTTTTAGAACAAGAGAACATATTTAAATAAGACTTGAAGAGTAAACGTTATATGCCCATCTACAACTGATTACATTTAGGATTCAAGATGGCTGCCGCAGATTATTGACCTTACATAGAAAAGACAAGAGCTCAGTGAATTTCACACATTGAACTTAAATTTGGTGTGGTAGTAGCTGACAGTCAATCACAACACACATTCCAAACTCTACCAGATCAAGCTGTTTTTTACAGTATGAGATTGTTCATGATGGTATTTTCAAAGGTTGAGCAAAATATTGTAGCTTAATGCTGTTATTCCTGCCGAGGTCGGACGCTTCCCCTCCCTCTCCGCTTTGCTTTGCTGCTTTGTCTGTCTGTGAAACTGCTTCTGAACCTCTCTTGCATATCTTCCGAACCATAATTATGGACTTATTTGGTCAGTTGGTCCCACAACACAATTGGTAACATTTCTTCAAAGAGAAGACAGGCTTTAGGTGAGCCCATTTGCCCTGTTGGCATGCACACAGCTGGATATCTCATCGACTTGATGACGCGTGTCTATCTCTGCTGCCATCTGCCATCTAACTGGTTCCTGCTTTTTGGATTTGTCGATTGCTGGTTTTATCTACAATCAAAGAAGTCGTCAGCAGCAAATTGGGACCTGATCACGCTGCTTGCCTTTGTGATGGTAATTGGTTCGTACCTGTGTGCCCAGACTCAATTGCCTTGGGCAGAATGGATCAGATCTCAGGGACTTTTTACTCAGGCACATTCCATCAGTGTGGCCACGTAATTTGGACGTTTCGGAACCGTTTTTGAACCAACACAGCCTCAAGGTAGATGTCATTATGTTCTGCCTGTCCCCAAAACAACTGTGTGTTTATCTGAATCTGGCTCCCCTGGCTGGCCTTGAAGGCCACCATATCTGAAAACACCTGGAGGACATGTAATCTGATGCTCAACCCTGCCCATCGGGGAACTCCACCATCAACCAGAGTGAACCAGCTGAATAAACATTCTGTCATCATTTCAGGACTCTTGGATTCTCATTAGCATTGACCTTGGCCATTCCCCGACACACCTCAAGGATGTTTACGGATTTCATCGGAGGGAGCTGGCTGATTATTCCACCCTTATCAGAACTCTTACAGTGCCCTTGAGAGCGTCCATGGACATTGCTCACTACTCTCAGTGTCTCTCCCCCTCTGTGAATGTCTACGTCACTATGTGCTTGTTTGTGCGAGGTATTTTTTTATATTAGAGTTTTTCTTCTCAGGCAAGAAGAACAATTTTAATAGGAATGTTTTTGCCTCCTATTCCTAATGTGTCCAGTTTCACTACTTTTTGTCTGTTTAAGCAGATCTCACTTGTAAATTAGTCTTCTAGGCTCAATGTGACTTATCTGTCTAAATAAAGGTTGAATTAATTTTCCAACATAAGATGATGTTTGTCTAAAACGCTAGCAGTAAAGGTGGCAGATGATATGCATTGCTTCATGGAAGGCTCAACATTCATATGTGTTCTGTTTCATTCATTTGATAGACTTTTACTTCCTGCTGAATCTTCCAATTAAACTGAGATGTGGAAAAATGCAAAACGTTATGAAGTCAGTTTGGTATTTTAACGCCAGACAAGGCAGCATTGTGGATAAATTGCATTTAGTAAGACTGAAACAATTCTATTGATTTTCTGCTGTGTGTCGGCCATTTTAATCAAGACAACAGATGCCAATGTAACCACAGTTTAATCAGCAAATGTTCTGATGGGTTTAATTGGGATGATGCAGAGGAGAACAGGGCAGGAGGGGGAAAAAATCAAGAGCCAAGTGTGTTTAAAATATTTGGACTTTTGTGGCTTTGAAATGCAAATTAATTAATTAATTAACTCCAGTTTAACAGTAAATCTTTATTCACCGCTACCAAAGGTGGTGGTGGACAATTACCGGGTTTTGGTTTGTGTGTGTGAATGTTTGTATGTGTGTGTGGGTGGGTGTGAGTTTGTTTATGTTATATTTGGGGACTTGAACTAGCTTACACACCAATCATTTGGGAACACCTTGGTAACTGGGGATCAAAACCTGTAACCTGTTTTTGAAATCTACTATCGTCAGGTGACTTAACGCACCTTCAGTCTGCCTCAGTTCTGCATCTTTTTGTGGATAGGAAGGACTTATTTCAGGTGCGACCTCAGATCGTGCACATCGAACACGGGACGGCCGTGGCGTAGTGGTAATGGCAGTCGTCCCCCGATCGGAAGGTTGGCAGTTCGAATCCCGGTTCCCCACACCATGTGTCGTTGTGTCCTTGGGCAAGACACTTAACCCCGAGTTGCTCCCGGTAGGACTGGAAAGCACCTTGCATGGTAGTCTGCCGCTACCGGTGTATGAATGTGTGTAGCATTCAATGTGTGTAGCACTTTGAGATTTTCACTAATGAAAAGTGCGTTATAAATTGAATTCATTATTATTATTATTGATTTAGTTTCTGCACAGAGTGAAGTGTTGAGAAGCCTGAAAAGTTCCAACACTCCAAATTTTCTAAAATACTATGTGTCTATCTCAAAGCCTAAATCAAATTTCTTCATGTTGTTCCTGATATCACTTCCAGCTTCATGGAAGATGTTTGATCATGTTCTCATGAAAAGGTATATTATCACAATGATAATAATAATACGGATTGGCAAAAGGTACTTAAACGATTCACATAAAAAAAAAATTTATAACACGTGTTCTAACGTCATTTAAATGAAATTAAAGCACAAAAACATGGATTTTAAATCTTAAAATGCTTTGAATATTTGCACATTTATATCAATGACTCTTTCTGTGTAAGTGTGCAGCTCCTCAGCAACCCTTGACATTGTCATTTGCTGCTTCTAGGCCAAATTTAAACCAAGCGTTTGATGTTGGTGAATAACACTGACCAGAGAAGAGGCCTCATATGGACATCTGTGACAGGAAGTTGTTGCAGATGCACACGATGGTCAAATTAACAACACGCCAACCTCCAAATCCACCTGTGCAAGAGCTCTGATCTGTTAATCAGTGTGCTAATGCAATGAAATAAGCGGGTAATAAATGTACAAACTGAAAGGTGCAAACTTAAGTTTTATCATCAAAAGCTGAAATGTTAAACATTAAACTTTTTTAAATTAAAGACAGAATTCCTTGTAAAAAAAACACACCATTTGCAACCTCATGCCAAAGTTTTAGAACAAGATCATGGACTTACAGCCAGTTCGGTGAAATCTGGGGAAAATCCTTATGCACAATCTCAGGCAACATTATCATGTGATCTGATGTGTTGGGCATGACTGTTAGCCAGGGGTGGAAGTAACAAATTACAAATACCTACATTACTGTAGTTAAGTAGATTTTTGAGTCAGAGTCAGAGTCAGAGAGAATTTATTGTCATTTGCACCGCATGTAGTACATGTGTTGAAAACGAGATTATGTACACAGGGTCCCAGTTACATCCAACAACAAATGCAAGAGAAAAACAATAATAACATCTAGGATTAACTAAGAGAGACATCAGCTAGTAATACACTAAGCCCTAATGTAGTAGAAAAACATCATTATAAACAGCAGCACGAACATGAGCAGATGGTCACAGATGAACGCAGCAACAAGAAACAGATCAGCATCAGCATGATGTGACATTTTGCAGTGTTTATTCTTATTATTTATTTATTCATGAGTCTGACAGCCTCAGGGTAGAAGCTGTTCCTCAGTCTAGTGGTTCTACATTTGATGCTCCTCAACCTCCGTCCCGAGGGGAGTGGTGCAAAGAGTGAGTGTGCTGGGTGAGTGAGGTCTTTCATGATGCAGGTGGCTCTTTTTCTGCATCTGGGGGGTATTTGTACTTTTATGAGTATTTCTATCAAGTGTGCAATTTTACTCATACTTAAGTACAATTTTAAACCATGTAATCTACAGTACTTTACTACTTTTAAAATCAGAATTCGCTACTGAGTACAGCCATAATTTGAATTGATATTCAAACCGTTCATCTGCATCTTTGTAGCCAATAAGGCTCTCAGATCACAAAAGCGCCAATTACTCATGACACAAGCAAAGGACAACTCCGTAAAGTAGAGAGTCATTTATGGACCAAAGATTTAGAGACAAAGCCAAAACGGAGACAGGACAACACTGTCAACAGAGAAAATGACGAGGTAAAGGCTGAGGACGAGTGTCCATGGCCGTACCTGGAGGAATGTTTCATGTACATAGGGTGAAAAGGAGACAAGAGTCCAGATGCAAACTTTGTTTAATGTCTATGGTGACCGCAGCTTACAAGACTTAGCATCTAATCTCAAAAAACATGTTGAGGCATATGAGGTTTTACAACTACCTGTATGGTCTTACTTTTTTATTGTTTGTATGTGTGGGTTTGGCTAAGGAAGCAAAGATCTGCCATCAGTTTGCCTGGTACTAAAATAAGACGAAGCTTCTGAACATCTGAGAAATGAGCTTTGAATGTAGCTGTTATATACAGTAAATCAAACTGAATGTCTTCTGTTGACAACACAATAAAACGTCAATTATTAAAAAGTAATTGATACTCTGTAACACTATTTCATTTAATTAAAGTTTCTTTGATCAAGGACAGCACAATAAAGAATGTTACATGTTAAAAACGAAGCAACCGTTGTCTTGTACAAAGGTTTTCTAGCCACAGGCTAATTTGCAAACCCAGTCCTTGGTTGATCTGTTATATAAAAACAGCTAACATAAAATTAAAATTTAATTAAGATTAAACAGTTCCCTCACACACACGCCTGCTCCTCTGCGCCCATGGGGTTCAGTGTTCACAGATTTGGTTTTGTTTCAACCATTTTTTCACCCGGGAATTAAAAACTCTAAGATCAGTCAATGTTTTTATTGCTGATGGTAAACTGTTCCAGATATGAGGACCTTTAAATGAGAACCAGTACTTTTACTTGCAATTGAGTGCCATTGATGCAGTGTAACAGTACTTGTACTGTTACCACTACGGTCGTGGCGTAGGGGTAATGGCAGTCGTCCCCCGATCGGAAGGTTGGCGGTTCGAATCCCGGTTCCCCACACCATGTGTCGTTGTGTCCTTGGGCAAGACACTTAACCCCGAGTTGCTCCCGGTAGGTCTGGAAAGCACCTTGCATGGTAGTCTGCCGCTACCGGTGTATGAATGTGTGTAGCATTCAATGTGTGTAGCGCTTTGAGATTTTCACTAATGAAAAGCGCGTTATAAATTGAATTCATTATTATTATTATTATTACTTGAGTACAAATCAGTACTCTTTCCACCTCTGCTGTTAGCTACTGCCACGCCAAAATTTAGCTCATTATTTGTAAAACTGACTGATTTGTAGTAACTTTTGAGTTGGATGAGCTTGATTAGTTGTGTTGAAGTCGATTTATTGTAGGTGTACGACAAGTGTGTAAGTGCAAGTGTCGACTTCCTTTTATCTTATAGCCTAACCCTGACCCAACTCAAAAACTGATGTTAGAACCAGGCTTTGGTCTCCAGAAAGACCTCTGGATCTGACAAGTTAAGTGATTCCACCAGAAAAAGTCCCTAAAAGGCAACAAAACCTGCGCAAACACACACACACACACACACACACACACACACACACACACACACAGACAGACTTGACCTCATTCGCCTTCGATGGCCAGTGACAATAAATATGAATGTGAGGATTGAAGGCTTATTTTTATTAGAAAAGGATGAAAGTGTTTATTGTTCTCTCCAGAGCAGCCACATTGTTTCAGTAGATCAAACAGAAGCAAGAGACAAGTGTTCAGGATTTCATATTTAAACCTGAATCTCAGCTCTGCCTTGTTCCTAAACCATAAATGAACGTTGCATCTCAAGACATGAGCAGCAAGTGACATGAAGGCGAGTCTGCGAAGGAGGATTCAGAAACTTGGAGTAACTTTCTGCCCCTTCGAAGCTTTTTATCTCAGAGAAATCTCCCTGTTTTGCACCTTGACTTCCAAAGAGCTGCAGGTCTCGTGGAGGTGATGGACAGTCTGTAGGTGAACTTCAGATGCTCCTCTCTGTTCTGAATCGTTCTCTCCGTGTTGCTCTTCATCTGCTCTGTGCGCTCTGTAAGGGCAACGCTGGCTTTTTACAGTGAACTTGCTGTCTGCAGCTGTTTCCAGCTGAGCGAGTCAGGTGTGAGAAACAACACAACATCCACAAATCAAGTTTCTCTTATTGACGTGTTGCAGAAACAACATGCCCGACTTTGTCATGTCATATCATGTTGCATATCATTTCAAATCATGTCATGTCAAATAATATTATGTCATCTTAGTGCATTGTATTGTTTCTGTATAATTATGTTACTATTGTCTTCCCTCAGCCTTTGTGTTTTATACATTTTATGATTTGTTTAAAGACAAACGGAAAAGGTAAACTAGAGAAATAGCATTTCCTGCAAAAATGTGGTGGATGCTTAATGCAAAAGAACTGGCTGAAAAAACCACTAAAATTACTTAAAACAACATCCTAAAATGTAGCTTGAATGAAAAAATATCCTAAAGTGGCAGAAGGAAGCAGAAAGAACACATATATGCTGAACTAGGTTTGAATAAGGAGAAATGAGCAAAAAGAATTAGGAAATTAGCTAAAAAGCTGAAATTATCCATAAAAAATGGCTGATAAGTAGCCGAAAAGGCCAAAAGAAGCTTAAAATTCCAAATGGAAGTGGAAAGAACTGGAATGAGCTGAAAAAAAGTGGAATTAGCTGATAAAGCTAACATTAACATCAAATGAACTAAATAGCAGCTAAAAGATGAGGTAAAATGAGCATAACAAGCCAAAATGATCAGAAATAAGTTAATTAGGCTGAAAGGAGCGAAATGTATATGAAAAACTTGAATTGATCTGAAAACAGTTATAATTATGGCTGAAGGAAGAAGGAAGTTGATTGCTGAGCCCCCTTCTGTTCACTCTGCTCACATATGATTGTACAGCCACACTTCCAGGCTGTCATATTGTTAAGTTTGCAGATGATACAGCGGTGGTGGGATGCATCACAAACAATGATGAGTCCAGCTACAGACAGGAGGTGGAACACCTGGAGAGCTGGTGCAAAGAGAATAATCTTCACATGAATGTGAAGAAGACAAAGGAGATGATTGTGGACTTCAGAAGGAACAAACACACCCATGCCCCACTGAAAATAGGTGGGTCTGCAGTGGAAGTGGTCTCCAGCTACAAATACTTGGGTGTACACATGAATGATAACCTCAGCTGGAGCAACAACACCACCAGCCTGATCAAGAAAGGTCATCAGAGACTCTACTTCCTCAGACGGCTGAGACGAGCTGGTCTGAGCAGCCCAGTTCTCACCTCCTTCTACAGGTGTGCAGTGGAGAGCATCCTGTGCTCCAGCATCAACGTGTGGCATGGAGGCTGCACAGTTGAAGAGAGGAAAGCTCTACAGAGAGTGGTGAAGGCTGCACAGAAGTCTGTTGGAGTCAGTCTCCCCACCATCACAGACATTTACACCTCCAGATGCAGGAAAAGAGCCACCTGCATCATGAAAGACCTCACTCACCCAGCACACTCACTCTTTGCCCCACTCCCCTCAGGACGGAGGTTGAGGAGCATCAAATGTAGAACCACTAGACTGAGGAACAGCTTCTACCCTGAGGCTGTTAGACTCATGAATAAATAAAAATAAAATTAAAATAAACACTGCAAAATATCACATCATGCTGATGCTGATATGTTTTCTTGTTGCTGTGTTCATCTGTGTTCATCTGTGACCATCTGCTCATACAAACTCATGTTCGTGCTGCTGTTTATTCCCACTATATTAGGCTTAGTGTATTACTAGTTGATGTTTTTCTTAGTTAGTTCTCGATGTTATTACTGTTTTTCTCTTTCATTTGTTGTTGGATGTAACTGGGACCTCGTGTACATAATCTCGTTTTCATCTCATGTACCACATGCGGTGCAAATGACAATAAAGACTCTCTGACTCTCTGATTTGTTCAAATGTTCAAAAGGTAGCTGAAAATGTAAAATAGCTTACATTTGCAGAAGAAAGCAGAAATAACTTGTTTGGTCAATTATGCTGAAAGAAGCAGAAATGAGCACAGAAAGTGGAAATTGTCTGGGAAAAATAGCTGAAACCACCAAACCATTAAAAAAAATAAACCAGCTGAAAAGTAGCTCTAACAGCAGAAAGAAGCCATAGTTAGCAGAAAAAAGTGGAGAGAGCACATTTTTGCTGAATTAGGCTGAAAAAGTTTGAATGAGTGCAAAAAAATGTGGAATTTGCTGAAAAGGCTAAAATTAGCATTAAAAGAGCTAAATAGTAGCTGAAATAGCAAAAAAAAATAAAAAAGCTGAAACTTGCTGAAATGTGCTGAAAGGAGCATAACAAGCTGAAATTAGCAGAAAGAAGTTAGAAGAAACACACAAATGTTTTGGCTAGCAAAAAGAATTTCAAAGGAGCAGAAAACAGCTAAAAAACTATTGAAAATAGCTGAAAATAGCTGAAAAACTTTTAAGTTTGCACAAGGAAGCTGAAAGAAGCTAAAGCAGAACAAAATGTGAAAGGAGCAGTAAAAGGTTCTAAACAGACCTAAAGATTTAAAGAATGTAAAATGAGCCTAATTCATTTTCTTTGATGAAAAAAATGGCAGAAAAGGCTAAATATATTTTTTTAAGTTAAAGTTGCACTGATTCCAAAGTCATAGCAGGAGTGTCCTGAACGAGCTGAACATTTTGATACATGCTTTGTTGAAAAAGCTTGAAAATTGCGGGATGAAAATTGTGCTGATAAACATACGTAAGAAAAATGGATCACAATAGTTTGAATGCTTCATAAACATTTACACAATAAAAAATGTCACATTTGAAAACAGCAGAGCGCACTTTTCCCTTCAGCTCGTACGAGAGCGTCGCCTCATGACGGCGTTCAGTCGTCAGATCTCAGCTCCTCTGTAAATTCCTTGGTTACCTCTTTGTTACTAAGTCTGTCTTCCATTAGCAACAGCACGACTGCCATCCCTGATTCCTTCACCCTCTCCTGCACGTTCTCCTCTCCACTTCATAGTCCGGCCCTCTCCTCACACTCAGACACAGAAACTCATTATGGCAGCGGATTAGATCGATCTGTGTGGGGGTGGGGAGTTGATGCCCGCTGGAGAGGCAGCACGCATGGGGCCAAGCAATTTATGCCAACAATGGAGCTCGTCTCTGCATATCCTGACTGCAAATCACTCGCCAGCAAACCGCCG
>JBBPBX010033463.1:0-11420 GCA_038048925.1 Garcialebias charrua
ATATTTACCGGTAGTATTTTTACAGAAAAAATAGCCTTTTTTGAGATTTTAAAGGTCAAAAATCTCAAATAGCAACAATATAACTTTAAGTCTTTTGGCAAAATAAGTTTTGTTGAGATATTTAAGAACATATTTTAGCATTTTTTTCAGACAAGCAAGTTTTGTTATCTTAAAAGACCTAAAGGCACAATTTTACCATTATTTCTAAAAAACAAACACCTTTTATATATTTTGATTTGTAGAAACAGTTTTAGTTTCAAAGGTAAAACAAGCGTTATCTTTGGATTAATTTTAGTTTTTACTAAACACTGTCTTGACATACGTAATACCACAATTTTACTATTATTACAGCAAACCGAGCTTCGTTATTTACATTACATGATGACAAAATTAAATTTTTACGGCAAAATGAGTTTCGTCGTCTTGAGATACATGATGAGATAATTTCACTGCGACTGTATTACACTAAAACAAGCTTTATATTTTCATATATAATAGCGTAAATGTACAGGTTTTATGGCAAAATGAGTTTTGGTTGAGATAAAATATGACAATTTTCTGAATTTTACAATGAAGCAAACTTTATCACTTTAATCCATGAAGGTTTCAATAAATCACTTCTATAGTTATATCTCAGTGATACATCATCCGATCTGCACGAGATTTATTATGCTTTATCAGTGAACACTTCGACACACATTGATAATGTTATGTAATTTTTTACTCCATAGCGCCCCCTATATTATTACTACAGTTATATCTTAGTGATACATTATCCGATCTGCACGAGATTTATTATGATTCATCAGTGAACGCTTCTACACACATTCATAATGGTATGTAAATTTTTACTCCATAGCGCCCCCTGTATTATTACTACAGTTATATCTTAGTGATACATTATCCGATCTGCACGAGATTTATTGTGCTTTATCAGTGAACACTTCGACACACATTGATAATGGTATGTAAATTTTTACTCCATAGCGCCCCCTATATTATTACTACAGTTATATCTTAGTGATACATTATCCGATCTGCACGAGATTTAATGTGATTCATTAGTGAACACTTCTATACACATTGATAATGGTATGTAAATTTTTACTCCATAGCGCCCCCTATATTATTACTACAGTTATATCTTAGTGATACATTATCCGATCTGCACGAGATTTATTATGATTCATCAGTGAACACTTCTACACACATTCATAATGGTATGTAAATTTTTACTCCATAGCGCCCTCTATATTATTACTACAGTTATATCTTAGTGATACATTATCCGATCTACACGAGATTTAATGTGATTCATCAGTGAACACTTCTATACACATTGATAATGTTATGTAATTTTTTGCTCCATAGCGCCCCCTATATTATTACTACAGTTATATCTTAGTGATACATTATCCGATCTGCACGAGATTTATTATGATTCATCAGTGAACACTTCTATACACATTGATAATGGTATGTAAATTTTTACTCCATAGCGCCCCCTATATTATTACTACAGTTATATCTTAGTGATACATTATCCGATCTGCACGAGATTTATTGTGATTCATCAGTGAACACTTCTACACACATTGATAATGGTATGTAAATTTTTACTCCATAGCGCCCCCTATATTATTACTACAGTTATATCTCAGTGATACATTATCCAATCTGCACGAGATTTATTGTGCTTTATCAGTGAACACTTCGACACACATTGATAATGGTATGTAAATTTTTACTCCATAGCGCCCCCTATATTATTACTACAGTTATATCTTAGTGATACATTATCCGATCTGCACGAGATTTATTATGATTCATCAGTGAACACTTCTACACACATTGATAATGGTATGTAAATTTTTACTCCATAGCGCCCCCTATATTATTACTACAGTTATATCTTAGTGATACATTATCCGATCTGCACAAGATTTATTGTGATTCATCAGTGAACACTTCGACACACATTGATAATGGTATGTAAATTTTTACTCCATAGCGCCCCCTATATTATTACTACAGTTATATCTTAGTGATACATTATCCGATCTGCACGAGATTTATTGTGATTCATCAGTGAACACTTCGACACACATTGATAATGGTATGTAAATTTTTACTCCATAGCGCCCCCTATATTATTACTACAGTTATATCTCAGTGATACATTATCCGATCTGCACGAGATTTACTATGCTTCATCAGTGAGACCTTGTCGACACATTGATATTGTGGTTTAACATATGACTCAAGAGCGCCCCCTAGATTATTCAAACTGTTATATCTCAGTGAGAAATCATCCGATCTGAACCAGATTTATTGTGTGCACACCTGGTGTGGGATAGACACGAGAGACTTCGAAATGGCGACCGAGCGGACGAGCTGGAGCTTGCGCGGTCGACTCAATAAGGCCAGAGCGGCGCTAAGCTGCGAGGGCCTCAATGCTGCTTGCAGCTTTAATTTTTTTTGTTTTTTTCAGAGATTACCTCTCTAACATCAATCTAGTGACAGAGTGAAGAAATATGTTAAAAATATATTGTTAGAAAAGTTACATATAGCAGCTTTAAATGTTTAATGTTTTAGTTTTAGAGTTGGTGTAAATTTTCATACTCTTATACCACTATGCAAAAACTCAGGACAGTGTTAGTTTTACTATTTTATGCTTATGTCTATTATTATATGTTCAGTGTTTCAATGTTTAGATGTTTACTGTTGCACCGAGGGACTGAGAGAAACGCAATTTCGGTCCTGTGTATGTCCTGTACAGTACATATTGCAGATCTGACAATAAAGTTGACTTTGACTTGACTTTGATACATAGGAACGGAACTCGTTCGTAAGTCGGGGACTACCTGTATTTGTTTGCGAAAAATTATAGCTGACATTATAGCACAAGGGTTCCTGAGCTAAACCGTTCCTTAATAAATTCACAAAATGGTCAAATCTGCTGGATTTAAATTGTTTCGCTTTGATGTCTTCCAAACGGTCACGTGCGCTGCGAGCATAAATAATAAATACAGTATTTTCTGGACTATAGGCCGCACCTTTATATAAGTCGCTTTGTCCAATTATTGTAAATAAATTGGAAAAATCCATAAACAGGTTGCACCTTTATATAAGTCGCACCTACGTCACCGCTGATGTAACGCGTCATCCACCACTGACGTGACGCATCACCGCTGAGACAACCCGGAAATGTGGTCCGAGTGTTTAGCTCTGCTGCAAATGTCTGCCACAGGAGTGCACAGCAAGGCTTTAAGAAGATTAACACTTAAAAACAATTATTTGTTTGCTAAAAATTATAGCAAATATGTGTCTGAGCTGAACTTTTCCTGAATAAATGAATGTAATTGTGAAATGAGCTGGATTAAAAAATTTGTTTTGCTTCGTCTGATGATACGTGTGCGTGCAGCAGGCAGAAACCCTGCATTTCGTTAAAATTTAACAACAGAAACGCCTAAAAATATATTTGTTAGCTGATATTATTGTAAGAGTGTGTCTCAGTTTAACTTTTGTTAATAAAATGATTATAATGGTCAAGTTAGCTGAATTTAAATAGTTTCGCTAGCACGTAAACAAAACCAGCGCGCGCACCCACAGAGCAGACCCGCTGTGAGTGAGCGAACAGACCTTTAGCAAGATAAACACCTAAATAAATAGGTTTGTTAGCTGACATTATTGTAAGAGTGTGTCTTAGTTTAACTTTTGTTAATAAATGCACTTTGACGGTTACAATGACATAAATATAAACTCGTCCATGCCTTTGTCTCCTCCAGGCTCGACTACTGCAACTCCCTGTTTATTGGAATCCCTGGCAAAAATCTTCAGAAGCTTCAATATATTCAAAACAGTGCAGCAAGGATTTTATTGAGAGTTCGTAAATTTGAACATATTACACCCATTCTCCATAACCTCCATTGGCTTCCTGTCACCTACAGAATTCAGTACAAAACTGCTCTCATTACACACCAATGCTTACACGGAACTTCACCTGACTATCTAAAGGACATTCTTGCACCATATTCATCCACCCGGTCTCTACGATCACAGAACAGTAATCTACTTCACATTCCACGAACCAAATTAAGGACCATGGGAGACCGGGCATTCTGTGTGGCTGCCCCCCGCCTATGGAACTCCCTCCCTGACTACCTGAGAGCTCCACAGTCACTGGTTGACTTCAAAAACGGCTTAAAGACTTTTCTTTTTAAGCAAGCCTATTCTGCCTCCACATGATTTTATCTTTGATCTTGGTTGATATTATTATTGATTTTACTTGATTTTATCACGTTTTATTTATTTATTTATTTATTTTTTAAGCAGGCCTATTCGGCCTCCACGTGATTCTGTCTTTAATCTTAGTTGATATCATTATTGATTTTACTTGATTTTATCACTTGTTTTATTTGTTGTAGCACTTTGAGATTTTTATTAATGAAAAGTGCGTTATGAATTGAATTTATTATTATTATTAAATAAAGTGGCTTTAAAATTACTTCACCCGCCCATAAAGATGACAGAAACAGATATTTATTTTACGGTTTTTATTCAAACTAATTGTTTATTCAAACCCTTAGAATTCCTCGTCCTCTGTGTCGCTTGCAAAAAGTTCAGCCAGAGAACGAGGAAGGTTCCCTTTCAGTCTGGTCTCTCGGTGCAACATATTTGCTATGGGAATTGCGCCCCCGCGTGATAACCTGAAGGAATATACTCACGCCTTTACGGCTAGGGCGTCACCGCCGCGCCAGAGGCCCCGCCCTCTGGGTACTTAATGTGACCAGAAGGTGGAGCTCTTGCTCCTTTAAGTTAGAATATACACCAGAACACAGAAAGCCAATTTACAATATTTAATAAAACAATTTCATTAAAAACAATCCTTTCTTTAAAACCAAGGTTTCCAGTCCATCACTCAGTCCTTGAAAAGGAGGAAGACTCAAATAATGGAAAACACTTTAAAACCATAACCGGTCGTTATCGTCTTCCAGTCCAAATGCTCTTCAACGGAGTGATGTAATGCCCTGCCCACAACACCTGTCCGACAAGTACAGGTTTTGATGAGAGTGGGCCGATCAACCAGGGAAAGACAGGACAAGACAGCAGAGTGTCCACAGCGCTGCAACTCCCAAACAGTAAAAGCTGGTGCCTAAAACAGAAAACCCATTATTGTGGATTCAGAAAAAAATTGTCTAAATTGCAGGTAGCTTACCCAGAGGTGGAAACACAGCCAAACCAGGGAGGAAACAGGTCAGCAGGCGAGGATTAAAAGGAAGCCGCACACCACAACAACCCACAGCCACAGCCGGCAACGCCAGCAGAACAATGCTGCAGAAACGCACGACAGGTGTAACACCCCAAAAGCCCAACACGATCCCAGTCACTGATTGAAAAACTGGCACTTACGATCTCAGATGAGCAGATCCAGAACACAAGCAAAATAAAGCAGCCGACTGTAGTGAAGGAAACAAAGATACTCGCACCCTGCAGCAGCCTGCCCAATATAAAGGCATCTGCCCCGCCCAATCAATCAATGGTGTACAAATGGCTACACCTGGTCCACAGAGTAGAAGGAGGGAGGGGGAGGAGGAGTGAAACACCATCTCACCACATTCTACCCCACGATGTTGCATCGTTGCCCCGACGATGGACCTGCACACTTCAGCACCAGGGGCGAAAAATGGCCAACTGTGCATTGGAAACTGGCTGACTAGATCCTGTAGCATAAACCACAGGTCGAGGAAGGTGATGGATATTTGAATGCTGCCCTGCCCCTAAACGGGCAGTACGACGCAAGGATGGAAGAACTGCCTCAGAAGTTTGAACAGGGTGACCGTTTCCTAAAGCGACCGGTGGAAGCAACCCTGGGGCTGTGGAGCTAGTAGGTACATAAGTATCAGAGACCAACAAGCACAAATCATCCTCCATAGAGTCATCCAACCGGCTCAAGAGCGCCCCCTAGAAATTTTCAAAATACCCTCCGCATTGACCTTATTTTGACGTACAATCATGAAATTCGGTACACTTGTCCATCTCACCAAGATGCACAGAAAAACCTCTGGCACCAACGTTGTACGATAAATGGTAAGGCGGCCATTTTGGATCGATGACCAAATTTTTACACCTTTTTGGCCGTTTACAGCCTCCGCATTTGAACGAACTCCTCCTATGAATTTCGCTCGATTTGGTTCAAACTTGGCCAGTTTCTTCATAAGGCATGGGGGAACAAACAATATCAAAATTGTGCGTTTTCATGAATGCTGAAGGGGCGGGGCCAGACGTCAAAGTTGGACATCTCGCCATGAAAAACGAAACGCTTACAGCTCTTACACGAAAAAAGTCTAATACATCAAACCTTCAGTTATTGACCCACATCCGGTCCCCCGCAAAACTGTAAGGTCAAATCATGACATCACTTAAGCCACGCCCCCTGACAACAGGAAGTGTAAAGTTTTACGTTGAACGGTCCATATCGGACTCCTGTTACCTAATCAGCGTGGCATTGTGTCCAGTGACCGAAGACATGTTGGTGTAACAAGCATTCCAATACTGTTCGTTTTTGGTGGAGCATGTGGGTGTGGCGACGTGGCGAAGTAAGACATAACGCCATCACCATACGTTTGGTTCTAAAATCCACAGATTTGATCCGAGGAGTACCAAAATCAGTATGATCGATCATTGCCCACCCCTTGAACAGGTGTTTATGCTAATTAGCAAATCGCTACAGAAACGGCTCAAGAGCGCCCCCTAGAAATATTCAAAATACCCTCCGCATTGACCTTAGTTTGACGTAGAATCATGAAATTTGGTACACTTGTCCAACTCACCAAGATGCACAGAAAACCCTCTGGCACCAATGTTGTACGATAAATGGTAAGGCGGCCATTTTGGAACGATGACCAAATTTTCACCCCTTTTTGGCCGTTTACAGCCTCTGCATTTCAACGAACTCCTCCTAGGTATTTCGCTCAATTTGATTCAAACTTGGCCAGTTTCTTTATAAGGCACGGGGGAACAAATGTTATCAAAACTGTGCGTTTTCATGCATGCTGAAGGGGCGGGGCCAGACCTCAAAGTTGGACATCTCGCCATGAAAAACGAAACTCTTACAGCTCTTACACGAAAACTTTCTAATACATCAAATCTTCAGTGATTGACCCACATCCGGTCCCCTAAAAAACTGTATGGTCAAATCATGACATCACTTAAGCCACGCCCCCTGACAACAGGAAGTGTAAAGTTTTACATTGAACGGTCCATATCGGACCCCTGTTACCTAATCAACGTGACATTGTATCCAGTCACCGAAGACATGTTGGTGTAACAAGCTTTCCAGCACTGTTCGTTTTGGGTGGAGCAAGTGGGCGTGGTGACGTGGCGAAGTAAGACGTAACGCCGTCACCATACGTTTGGTTCTAAACTCCACAGATTTGATCTGAGGAGTACCAAAATCATTATGATCGATCATTACCCACCCCTTGAACAGGTGTTTATGCTAATTAGCAAATAGCCTCCATAGCGCCCCCTAGATTATTCAAACTGTTGTATCTCAGTGATACATCATCCGATCTGAACCAGATTTATTGTGCATCATCAGTGAGCCCTTGTGGACACATTGATATGGTGGGCTAACATTTGACTCAAGTGCGCCCCCTACATTACTTCTATAGTTATATCTCAGTGATACATCATCCGATCTGAACCAGATTTATTGTGCATCATCAGTGAGCCCTTGTGGACACATTGATATGGTGGGCTAACATTTGACTCAAGTGCGCCCCCTACATTATGTCTATAGTTATATCTCAGTGATACATCATCCGATCTGAACCAGATTTATTGTGCTTTATCAGTGAACACTTCGACACACATTGATAATGGTATGTAAAGTTTTACTCCATAGCGCCCCCTATATTATTACTACAGTTATATCTTAGTGATACATTATCCGAGAGACCAACAAGCACAAATCATCCTCCATAGAGTCATCCAACTCCCTTGTAGGCAAGGCAGGTTTTGACTGCAGGGGTACAGGTGTGGGCTCTGGCCCAACCCGAGCCTTCAGCATATCCCGATGCACATTTCGAGTTCTCTGCAAGTCACTCACAGGAACCACAGTATAAACCTGCTCTCCAGCCGTTGGAGCTCTCACAACCTGATGGATAACGGAGTTAAAGAGGTCCTGAATTTTATGACGACCTCTAAAACTATGATCACGCAGGTAAACCAACTGTCCCTCCTGTAATGGAACCTGCCGTTTGCCCTGATCATGATGCTGTTTTCTACGCCCTGCAGCTGCCAACAAGTGATCCTGAGCATGATGAAAAGCCGTAGTTAATCTAATCCTATGTTCAGCCACCCAGTCCACCACCTCACCTGGTGCAGGATCCTGAACACGACCCAACAAGAAATCCACAGGCAGCTGAGGTTCACGGCCAAACATAAGAAAAAATGGAGACTCCCCAGTACTCTGATGGGGGCAGTGTTGTAACAAAACAGTACTTGGGGAAGACTGGAAGCCCAATCCTGCTTTCTCGACACTGGTAGAGTGCGCAGCAGGTTATGAAATGTTCTATTAAAACGCTCACACTACCCATTTCCAGCAGGGTGGTAAGGGGTAGTGCGCGATTTTTTAACTCCATACATGTTACAAAGCTACTGAATCAATGCACTCTCAAAGCTCCGACCCTGATCTGAATGAATGCGGCTTGGAACACCAAATCTAAAAAAACATTCATTGAGCAAAACCTGAGCGACGGTAGCCGCTTTCTGGTCCTGAGTTGGAACAGCAACTGTGTATTTAGTAAATACATCAGTAATTACCAGAACATTTTCCAAGCCATTCCGTGAAGGCTCTAACATAGTAAAGTCCATGGCAACAATCTCGTTCGGCCGAGAAGCCAACAGATGACCCATAAAAGTGCCCGAGCCAGGTGTTACATTTTTAGCAACCTGGCACCATTGACACTCCTGTACCCAGTTTTTAATGTCATTGGACATCCCGGGCCAGTAACAACGCTGTCTCACCAACTCAGCGGTGCGCTCCACACCCTGGTGTCCATGCTCCTGATGTAACTGAGTCAAAACATTCGGTTTAAGAACTGATGGCAAAATGAGTTGTAAAATTTCCTCACCCCCATCTGACCGATGGACTTGACGGTACACCACACCATCTCTTGCAACAAGACGACCCCACTCTTTTAAAAGAACCAAGGACAGTTTGGGAAATTGCCGTTTCTCCTCGGGAGTAGGATAAACCTGCCTCTTCCAAAAACCCAAAATGCCCTTCAGAAGGGGGTCAGCTTCCTATAAAGTGCGAAGGTCAGACACAGAATGAGACGGCAAAACGGTCGTCACAAATTGAGTTGCAGCCACTGGAACAGGAAATGGGGCACACCGAAGAGCCTCTGGGATGGAGGTGCCCGACAAAAGTTCTTCCAAGCCATTACCTGATATCGGCTGGCGGGAAAGTGCATCAGCATTGTCATTGCTACGTCCAGAATGATACTTAATATCGAAATCAAATGCAGCAAGTTGAGCAGCCCAGCGATGCTCCACTGCACCAAGCTTGGCTGAATGAAGATAACTCAAACGGTTGTTATCTGTATAGACCAAGCACCGATGGCCCAAAAGATATTCCCTAAATTTCTCAGCCATGGCCCATTTTAAATCCAAGAACTCCAACTTCATAGAGCTATAATTAGCCATGTTGCGCTCTGAAGGGTTAAGACCTCGACTGGCATATGCAATAGGCTTGACTCCACCCTCCATTTCCTGTGACAACACTGCCCCAAGTCCATTGAGACTGGCATCTGTCTCTAAAATAAAAGGGCGTGAAAAGTCAGCATATGCCAACACTGGTGCAGATGTTAATTTTGCTTTTAAAGCCTCAAAGCTCTCCTCACACTCTGATGTCCAGGCAGATTGAAAAGCCTGACCAGACCCCTTCCTGGACTTTGTACCTACTTGTTGTGCCACCAGCCTATGAAGAGGACCCGCTAATCTAGCAAAACCCTCCACAAAACGCCTGTAATAGCTAGCAAAGCCCAAGAATGAACGAAGTTCTGAAACCTGTGTGGGACGTGGCCATTTAACTACTGCCTCAGTCTTGGCAGGGTCTGTGGCTACACCCTTATCTGAGATAAGGTGCCCCAAGTATTTAACCTGTCGTTTGAAAAAGGAACATTTTTCCAGTTTTACTTTCAGACCTTCTCTCTGAAGCCGAGCAAGGACTGCTTCCAAACGCTCCATGTGCTGAGAGACCGAACCCGAAAACACAACGATGTCATCCAAATATAAAAGAAGTGACTGGCACTGCTGGTCCCCAAACATCCTCTGCATCAGACGCTGGAATGTACTTGGCGCATTACAAAACCCGAAGGGCATACGGTTCCACTCAAAGAGTCCAAATGGCGTGCAAAAAGCAGTTTTTAACTTATCCTGTTCTAATACAGGAACCTGATTGTACCCACTGGTTAAGTCTAGAGTGGAAAACCACTGGACCCCGGAGAGATGGACCAAGCTTTCCTCAATGCGAGGCAATGCGAAAGTATCTTTTCTCATTTTGCTGTTAAGCTGACGGTAGTCCACACACATACGAAGGCTACCATCTTTCTTCCTAACAAGAACGATGGAAGAGGCATAAGGGCTACTGCTTTCCCTTATTACCTGGTTCTGTAAGAGCTGATTGATGTGCAACTTGGCAGCCTCGTATTCTGAGAGAGGAATGCGTCTGTACCTCTGCCGGACCGGAACTTCATCCAACAGGGGAATGTCATGAGAAACCAAATTAGTGCACCCCAAGTCACCTTCGTGAGCCAAAAAGACAGAGCTATACTTCTGTAGAAGTGACTGAACCTGCTGTTGTTCAGTTTCTGTCAGTTCAGACAAATCAACAGGTTCCATCAAGCTCTGCTCTGAAGCAGAAGCCACCTGAGAAGAAATTGTAGCACCAGGTCTTATTTCTATCACATCAGGGGGTAGGCTAACCACTTCAGTTTGACTCAATACACCAAGGTGAGTTCGGGGAGAAAGTACAACATCAGTAGTTCCCACATTTAAGACGGGAACATAAACAGTGCCGTGCACAGCCTGAATGAGACATGGCGAGGCCAATAAGCAAACTGGTAGGTCAGACTCTGGGGCTCGAACAATAAAACCTGACCAGCAAATTGTTTAGGGCAGGTTGCAGCTACAAATTTCATAACCCCACCAGTTATCCTCACTGCTCGAGGGCCCCGGACCCTAATGCCTGGTACCCACTGCCCCCGGTTTCGGGCGGCTGAAGCGGCCGGTTTACATTCAAAGTCTATGAGGAGACGCATGGAGTCACGGCGAGCCGGGAAGCGGCGCAATTCAACTGATCGAAGCGGCGCGATTCAACTGATCGAAGCGGCGCGGTGGCAGCCTGCACA
>JBBPBX010033464.1:0-33235 GCA_038048925.1 Garcialebias charrua
GGACGAGACAAATTACAAACACATGTGAGACAGACTGGGGATGATTAACAAGAGAAGGCAGGAAAACAAACAAGGAAGGCACAATCTTCACAAAAATGTAATACTGTATGCAGTAGGTGTGGAAATAATATAAAATTAAACATGTTTTAAAATCAATTTTTGGGCTTTTAGAATCGATCGAGAATCGCCAGGACCAAGAATCTAGATTATTTTTTAAAAATAGATTTTTTTCTGCACCACTACTGTGTACATCAGGGGTGTCAAACTCATTTCGATCTGGGGGCCGCATACAGCTTAATCTGATCTCAAGGGGGCCAAACCAGTACAGGTATACTCATTCCAAAATTACGTAGAACGAACAACAAGTCCACTTTTTTCTTTGTATTAGTGCAAAGAAGAAATAAGAAGAAGTGTCTTAATAATAAATAAGAAGAAATAAATTATAAAAATATCCCCGTACGGGCCACCATTATATGTAACAATATAGGGGCGGTAATGTATTTAAGCACTTACTGGGCCACCATTAAGTGTAATGATATAGGAGTTATTGGTCAGTTTACTGACTTACCTATATTTTAGATGCGCAGGTCTGAGCAGAGTTTATCTGCACAAACCTTTCACCAATTCGCGAGTTCACCCTTTTTCCGATATTAAATTGCTTTAACTGTGACTAGGAAAAATGTAATTTCACGAGAGACTTCAATTTATGTTGGTCCATCAGAAAATAGACCTTTTATTGAAATAATCATAAAATTACATTAAACATTTGTATCGATATTAACTCTGATTTAATAACTACGTTGACAAGAATTCAAGTTAGAACAAACAGACAGTTAGAATTTAACTGTTGGCACATAACTTAAAGTTTCCCTGTGTTAAGAAAAGGAAGAAATAGAATGGAAGATGAAAGATTGAAAGCTAAGTTAACGGAAGTTAATTATTTTGAGCAGACAGGGTGGCACTTTTTCCCACACGAGTGAAAGCTGGGCTCCCGCACGTTCAAACACACCACGACTCGTTACCTGTTGACGGTTCGTCTCTTGGAGATAAGAGGTGAGAAGTGTCTGGACATACACGTGGATGGGTTTGTCCAACGGCCGTCCAGTTGAAACTTCAGCGTGTGTGGCTGATTCACGATACGAGGAAACTCGCCTCCCTCGGCAGGAAACAAGGGTCAAACTCACTGACTTATTTTCAAAATAAAACTTCAGAAAACAAATTCTTTCAGAAATGAGTGTTTTGAGGCACAGCAAGGCTTTGTCGTGACTCCAGTTGAGACGTGGGTCTAATTGACACAATGACCAGGACGTTTCCAGCTTTTTCCAGAGGAGAACCAAGTTGTTAGGAAGTTCTTTCCTCTGACACTAAAGGGAAATACGGAAGTGTCCCTTTATATGGGAGGCGGGGTCTTCCCACCTCCTTAATGACTACTGGCTGGTTTAACAAAATAAAAGATGGAAGTTTGCTTCCATAGGCAGAAATGTCTCTGACGGACAACAGGAAAACTGTTTACAGAATCGGCCAGATGGCCTGGCCTGTGAGCACAGAGAATATTATGGCTAACTTTCACAGACAAAACAGAGAAGGAAGTTACAAGTTAAAAGTTTACCCTGAACTGTGCCATAATATTAAAACCTGCTTGCTCTGCAGAAATAAACCAGCAGAAGGGTCAAACTCATGCAAGTAACAGATCATCATTAAATGACAAAATATACTGTAGATCAATTCTGAATTAACACACATTAAAGAGAAAGTTCAATCTGATTAATTAGTGTCCATTAATTCAAAATAATTGTAACAATAATAGTGTCACTTGTTTCCTTGAGAGCTTCAAGAAAGTGTAACACTTAGTTTCAAAGAGATGCGGAGAGGTGTACTTAAAGGTCAAGCCTAAAATATCAGAGATGAGGTGTTCCACTACACATTAAATTAATTGCCCTTTTACACTTTTACTCAGTTTAACATTTATTTAAGTGCATTACACATTAAAAAAACTGATCAGTGATTGCACGTTTTAAAACATTTAGTCAACAAACTGTTTTGTTAAACACTTTCCTGCATGTTAAAAATGCATCAAACCCAACAAATTTTAGAAATGAATGAATTTAAAATCCATTTCCACATCTAGGAAGCAATTGTGAATGCATAAATTGAGCTTTGAGCGTAGCTTTGTTTTATTAATGTTCAATAGTGATGACAATGAGTGTTCATTGTTACTGTTTCACATCAGGATGAACGCTTGCTGCGCACACTTTTTTAATTTTTATTAAAACAAACAGAACTACAGAACACTACATAAACAAAAATATATACAAACTCTCGTGAATGATATCATAACTACAAGCTAGGGGGTGGTTTACAAAATGATGAAAGTTGAGAAATATATATATATCAAAATAGAATAAATGAAAAAGTATACAAGGGAGCAGGAGTTTTAATTAGAAATTTAAAACAGCAAGTTTTTTTGATAACTGTTGTGAGATGGTTCTAGCAGTTTTCCAGTCTCCGGCACTTGCTATCTGCGTCTCCCATACTAAAACACATCGCCGCTGGGTCCTAGAGGCACTGGGTTTTAGTAGGACAACAAAGGAACTGACTAAACCACAGCTTCTCTAGCGGACAACATAGGAACTGCAGATTTTTAAGACAATAACGTTTTTTCTTTTTTTTTTAATTCAGATTTATCCTCGGGCGGACTGAACCCCCTGGCGGGCCAGGGGCCGGAAATACATCACCAATTAGACATTTTTTTTTTTGAAAGAAACAACTCAACTCATCACTAAATATAAAATATTTATCTTACACAACTTAAAAATATACAGATATTTCAAATTATTTTTATTTTATTATTTCTTTTTATTTTATTTTAAGTCTTCAATGTAAAATGGTGGGTGGTTCCAGTGGGTGGGCGGTACCAGAGCGCTCTCTATTGACACACTGCCACTGGTTTTTGGTCTGTGGGAGGAAACCGGAGTACCCGGAGAAAACCCACGCTAGCATGAGAAGAACATGCAAACTCCACACAGAAAGACCCCAGGTCCAACTGGGGATTGAACCCAGGACCTTCTTGCTATGAGGCACCGGGGCTAACCACTGAGCTGTATTGCAGCACAAATTTATTTATATTAGTGCCAAGTCACAACAGAAGTAATCTCAAGGCACTGAACAGAACAAAAACATTGTTTACTTTTGTTCCCTGTTCAATTTCCATACCATACCATACCATTTTATTTATAAAGCACTTTAAACAGGAACAAGTCCACACAAAGTGCTGGACAAACAAACATGCAACAGGCAACACAGACAATGAAGTACAACACAAAAAACATAAAAACATTGCAGATCATAAATAAAACGATCCAATACAAATCAGCTGGCATTGAAAGCGATGGAGTAGTAGTGAGTTTTAACCGGGATTTGAAAACCGAGAGGGAGGGGGCCTGTTTGATGAGCAGTCTAGAAAAGCACTCATCTCCAAAACTACAAACATTCACTATTCAAATCTCACAGAAACAGGGGACTGCTGCTAATTTTATTGATGTCAGTTTAAAGCTTTCATGAAAATGTACAGTATATCATTTTTACAAACAGAGCTAAATTTATACTATCATCAATTCCTGTTGGATTTTCATCCTTTTATCACATTTATTACATAAAATATAAGTAAAGAAGCCCAGATGATCTATACATGTTTGTTGTGATTGTTTTGGAGTAAAATTTTATTTGTATCATTCAGCTGTATTATGAATTATTTGCTGAGAGACTTGTTGTAAACAAACTGTGATAGTAAAACTGAAATACAGTTGATTGACTTGATATTGTGAGTAAGAAACTGATTTATCACACTCCACAAACATGGACTGAAGGTGACACTGAGTTCACCACACCTTTGTGATGGAGCTGTGGCTCTTTGCTCCAGCAGCCTCATTATAAAATAAGATGTCTGAGCAATAACTTCTTTATTACAACAGCGCTTCAATTGAGTGTTTGTTCTGGGCTGCTGCGCTGACAGAGTTTATTTGAATAAACAAATATAAATCATTGGGCCTCTCCTGCACAAAGTCAATGTAATAATCATACAGTGTGAGTAAAACGCTGTTAAGATAAATGAGCATCTGAAATGTCTTATTCAGGTTTATTTTCTTATTGATACTTTGTTTAGGTGAATCCATGTAGTTTACAAAGATAGATGTTTCCTAACCGCTGTCTCATCATCCCGAACAACAACAGATTTTTCAGTTTGAAAGCTGAGTTGGATGATAATGGATGTGATCACTGGTCTGCATTGATCCAGCTGCCTGTAAAACCAGTATTTAGTTCAACAAGAACCATGAAACTGTCACCAAATGACTCTGGATCTGATTTCTGTCAAAACTCTCTAGCTTATGATGCACTGTAGGTGGCATATTCTAGATAAGAATCTACTATATTTCCAAGGATAAGTCCAAGTTCAATAATAATTTTCGGCTTACTATTGCAATATTCAACAAAAGATCAATGTTTGACATATAAACAAAACTAAAAAAGAGTGAAAAGTGAGCCAAATTAAATATGTGGTATGCCAACGTCCCTTGTTGCTGAGGGATTTGAACAGTGAATGTTTGTATTTTTGGAGATTTGTTTTACTGGACTAGAATTAAACAGGAAATTAAAGTAACCTTTAATGTTTTTGGTGCAATATATTCAAGTGGGCAGGCATTAAACTGTGAAAGAACAGAGATCTTTTTTATTTTATTGCTTGTCCAAGGCAGCAAATAGTGACAGATGAGTGAGAGAGCAATTTTATCCACCACTATGTGCAATAGAGGCAGAGTGTGGCATATGGTGGACTTGGCCCCCATTGGCCTTTGACAGTCCTGCAGTCAGCATGCCAGTTGCATGCTCTCTTAAAATGTGTAACATATGCGGCATTGTGCTATGTGCGAATAATTGCACATTTTAGAGTGGCCTTTTATTGTAGACAACCTAAAGCACACCTGTCCAATAAACATTCTGTCTAATCAGAATCTTGATATGCCACAACTGTGAGGTGGATGGATTATGGTAAATGGTAAATGGACTGTACTTATATAGCGCCTTTCTGTAAGAGTACCATTGCCTGTAGCCCCTCCTCCAAGATGGCCGCTGATTGTCAACACCTGGAGGTCATCAACCTGATGAGGATCTCTCCTACTTAAGGCTGCAGTCCAGTGCTACTCTTTGCTAGAGCATATCACCTTCCCATGGTATTTGTGCTTCTAGCCTGAACATTATTTAAGTCAAAGGATTTAATAATAATAATAATAATGAATTCAATTTATAATGCACTTTTCATTAATAAAAATCTCAAAGTGCTACAAAGTGTAACAAAGCAAAGATCAAAATAAAACAAGTGATAAAATCAAATAAAATCAATAATAATATCGACTAAGATCAAAAGATAAAATTATGTGGATGCAGATTAGGCTTGCTTAAAAAAAAAACTAGTGATAAAATCAAGTAAAATCAACAGTGATATCAGCTAAGATCAAAGATAAAATCATGTGGAGGCAGAATAGGCTTGCTTAAAAAGAAAAGTCCATCTATGGTCATGAGCTTTGGGTTATGACCGAAAGAACAAGATCTCGGATACAAGCGGCTGAAATGAGTTTTCTCCGCAGGGTGGCTGGACTCTCCCTTAGAGATAGGGTGAGAAGCTCAGTCATCCGGGAGGGACTCGGAGTAGAGCCGCTGCTTCTCCACATCGAGAGGAGCCAGTTGAGGTGGCTCGGGCATCTGGTTAGGATGCCTCCTGGACGCCTCCCTGGTGAGGTGTTCCGGGCATGTCCCACCGGGAGGAGACCCAGAGGAAGACCCAGGACACGCTGGAGGGACTATGTTTCTCGGCTGGCCTGGGAACGCCTTGGGATTCCCCCGGAGGAGCTGCTCCAAGTGGCTGGGGAGAGGGAAGTCTGGGCCTCCCTACTTAGGCTGCTACCCCCGCGACCCGACCCCGGATAAGCGGAAGAAGATGGATGGATGGATGGATGGATGGATGGATGGATGGAAAAAGAAAAGTCTTTATGCCGTTTTTAAGTCAACCAGTGACTGTGGAGCTCTCAGGTCGTCAGGGAGGGAGTTCCACAGGCGGGGGGCAGCCACACAGAATGCTCGGTCTCCCATGGTCCTCAATTTGGTCCGAGGAATATGAAGGAAATTACTGTTCTGTGATCGTAGAGACCGGGTGGATGAATATGGTGCAAGAATGTCCTTTAGATAGTCAGGTGAAGTGCCGTGCAAGCATTGATGGGTAATGAGAGCAGTTTTGTACTGAATTCTGTAGGTGACAGGAAGCCAATGGAGGTTATGGAGAATGGGTGTAATATGTTCAAATTTACGAACTCTCAACAGAATCCTTGCTGCACTGTTTTGAATGTATTGAAGTTTCTGAAGGTTTTTGCCAGGGATACCAATAAACAGGGAGTTGCAGTAGTCGAGCCTGGAGGAGACAAAGGCATGGACGAGTTTCTCAGCATCAGGAAAAGTCAGAGATGGGCGAAGTCTGGAGATGTTTCGAAGATGGAAGAAGCAGGTTTTAAACAGATGCTTAATGTGATTTTCAAATGTAAGATGAGAGTCCATTTTTATTCCAAGATTTGTAACAGAGGTGGAGAGGGGGATGTCTTGATTTGTTCACCTTTTGCTCTTATCTCCAGTGTTCCTGGCTCCTTGGCTCTCGTTCTCCTGGTCCTGGCTTGGTTCCCCAGTGCTCTGAGCTGGTTCTCCTCGTGACCCATTTTGATTCTCCCCGTGTCCAGATCTGGTTCTCCTCGTGACCCGTTTGGTTCCCTCGTGTTCAGACCTTGTTCTCCTCGTGACCCATTCTGGTTTCCCTCGTGCCTTGTTCACACCAGTTGCCTGCCTTCAGAATAAGAATATCTTTATTGACATTGCACCAAGGTACAATGGGAATATGTACGCACAGTCATCTGAAAGCTGGACTAAGTGTATGAAGCTGCAGCTGGTTATCAGCGCAGCCATATCTTCCTTATCAGAAAAATAATCTTAGATATGTGTAGTGGACCTACCCAGGGTCAAACTGAAGTGTTTTGAACTCTTCAGTGATGCTTTTCACTGACCCTTTCAGTAACCAGACATTTAACACAATTTATTTTATTAGTTTGAATCAAAGGACAGATTCACTCAAAAAGAGACTGTTTCTATCTTTGATTTTGTTCTAATACAAATATAATCAGAGTATCACCTGTGTTTATTCATGAGCAGTGTTGTAATTTACAATAGGTCTTATGATCACACGTTATATGCTGTGTTATTCTTTAAATGTGGAGCATTATTGTGTTACTTGACCATATAATGGTGTCAGAGTTGAATTTTATGTCAAATTGTGCTTTTTAGATTTGTTTTAGAAGTGTTAAGACGCTAATCCAAGTATTTTACCTCTTGGAGTCTATGCGTCTGTCTTTTTCCTAAACATTTCTCTCTGCTTCTGGCTGTAACCTTGAATCCTCCTGATAACGTGAAAGTGAACTATTTGACGTGTCTCTAACTCTCCTCGCTTGGTCCACGGACCAATGAGGAAACTGTGTTCTAATCTCAACACTTTAGTAAAAGCGTTTTGTTTCCCGGAACGCTTCAGAGTGAAAAAGACAGCAAGACCTGAAAGCTCTCTGTCTTGTCAGCTGATTAAGTTTGGTCAAGAGCAAAAGACTGACTTATCAGTGGAACTTATGGACGTCTCCATCCAGTTCACCGAGCAAAAGCTCTCTAGAACTTTCTTGAGGAATGCTTTATTTTGAAACTAACCCAGAAGCTGCCACTGTCTTTGACGGAGAAAGCAGGCCTCACGACACGTCGAATCCATAAACACGCCGAGGTATGACCGGACTTCATGGGCCCAGAACCTGTGAAGCTAAACTGCTTCTCAACTCTACCAAACGAGACGGACGTCTAAACAGGTACAGAGTTGCTGATGTTTAATGGAACGTGCACGGGAGTCGAGCTGGTTTTCGTATGGAGAAGTGTCATTTCTGGTTAAACTCAAAATAGATTTCTTCCTCTCTCCATCTTTAATCTATTCCTCTTAAACCTCTCTTATCTCAAATTCTAAGCTGGTAACTACATTTTTAAGCTAAGAGCCACAGACTAAGTATATTGACATCCTGTATTTATGTCTGTTGTTGCAATTTATATGTGCTGACGTGTTAAATTACAAGAAACGTGAAATCAGTCAATCAAATGTAATGGTGTTAAAGCTCCCCTGACATCATCTTTTAACTTTCTATAAAATGGCACAGCATATATATATATTAAGATTGACCTCTGATTGTTTTTGCTAAAACAATGTGAAATGAATGAAAATTTCTCTCCAAAATAGTTTAAAATTAGCGCCGTTTTTTTTTACACGGTAAATACGGATTTTCCCGTCGCGCGGTTATGACGTCACATGTAGACTCGGCTCGAACTGGCAAATTGAATACAATGAGGAAGATACAAACGCATCCGTCCAATTTAGCCATTTAAAACTTTAGATTTTAGCGGTTTGGGGGGCGCTGTGGAGCGCTAATTGCGTAAGACGTGCGTTGCTTTGGCTCCTCCGGAACATATGTGTAATATATTCTTTTGCACCTCCTAATATCCTTCCTCTGGAGTAAACTGAACTTTTATTGAAGGAATACGCATACCCGATGCCCAAAGTGTGATTGCCGGAGATATACATGGGGAAACACGACAAAACGACTCGTGGCGGAGCCGGGCTCGTGGCTGCGGTGGGGCCTGATGCTAGTGATAGCACGCTGCTAGCCAAGATTCAGGAAATGGTCGACAACCTACGCAATGAACTCATCGACAGGTTTGAGATTATGATTTCGGCTATGATTAAGAAGGAGGTTGCGGCTGTTATGACGGAGTTTGGGACTAAGCTGGCCTCGGCTGAAGCTAATATCGCTAACTTGGAGCGGGCAGCTAATGAGCATGACGGGAAGCTAACCGCCATTGAGACCCGTATCACCTCGCTAAATACAACGGTGAACACGCTGTCTAAAAAATGTGAGGACTGGGAGGGTCGTTTCAGAATAAATAACATTCGCCTCGTGGGGGTTCCGGAGGGCTCCGAGAGCCAACATCCTACGAAGTTTGTGTCGACGCTGCTTCGGGACCTGCTCGGCCTGGAGGCCGAACCCGCTGTCGACCGGGCCCAGCGCGCCATGCGGACCGGGAGGGCGGAGGGGGGCCTACCGCGCCCGCTCATAGTTCGAATTGCCCTGTACCAGGAGCGAAATGAGATTCTGCGAAGGGCCCGGGAGTCGTCGCCTTTGCTCTTTGAGGGGAAACGTGTTTTCATCTTCCCGGACTACCCGCCCGCGGTGGCTAAAAAGCGCTCGACGTTCATGGCGGTGAAGAAGGAGCTGCACTCCTGCCCTGGAGTCAAATTTGGTCTTCTCTATCCTGCTATACTGCAAATTACACTCCCAGGTGGCCAGGTTCACAAATTCGAGGATCCAGTGTTGGCTGCAGACTTTGTCAAAAAGAACCTTAAAAATGTGGTCGACCCAGCCATGGTGTAGCTCCGGACGTATAGCTATGGTGTGATTATCCGATCACATTGTGACTCTTGTGACTTGAGTTCTCTGGGCCCAGTGCCGAAGACAAGCATGATAGATTATGTTACTGTTTACAGTACACGACTCTGGACGTTGAAATTACAGTCTAAAGTGCTTTCCATCTCAGACACTTATCATTCCTCCTTTTTTTAAATTTATATTTCTTCTATTTATGCTTAATTTTTTTTATTTATTTCTCACAAACAGACAGTTAATTTGCCATCTCTAACTTAGGTCTCTTTTTACGACTCCAAATTTGTCAGGTTTCCCCAGCTTTTCTTTTCTTTTCTTAATATCATTTATTATTATTATTATTATTTATGTTTAATTATTATTATTATTATTGTTATTATTACTATTATTACTTACTTTTTTCTTAATTTTCTTTTCTTCTCATAAACAGACAGTTTAGTTGCTATTTCTTACTTATGTTGTTGATATTATTCTAGCGGATTTTTATGGGCCTGCTTGTATTTTAGTTTCTTCTCATGACATATAAAATAGGACTCTGGTTTTATGACTCCAAAAATTTGTCAGGTTTCCCAATGGTTTATTTTATTCATTAATTACTTCATTGTATTTTTTTTTTCTTCTTCCTCCTTAATTTTTTCATTAACAGATAGTTAATCTGCTAATTCTCTCTTACTTATGTTTTTGATATTATTCTAGCAGACTTTTATGGGTCTGCTTGTATTTTAGTTTTTTCTCAGGGCATATTAAACAGGACTTTGGTTTTATGACTCCAAAAGTTGTCAGGTTTCCCCAGGTCTTGGGGTGCTTTTGAATTTTACACACTGTTATCTACATTATGTTCCAGGAGAGGGCGTTGGTGGCTAACACTGCTCTCGCTACTCCTCCTTTCAGTCCTTACTGGACTGTGTGCTGGTAGTTTCTCTTTTGATGTTTTTTGTGGGTTCTCGCGCATCCCGTTTGGGGGGATGCCTCTGCGAGGGGGGTGGGAATGGGTGGGCTGTGGGTGGCGGGGCCTCGTATATCCCGAGTGGGGGGATGCCTTGGCGATGGGGCTGGGTTGGGGGGATCTTTGGTTTGTATGGATGGGTACATTGTTTAATTTTTTTTTTTTTTTTTTTCCTCTCCCTCCCCTTTTCAGGCGTCCGAAGGCAGTCCTGTCTTTTCCTCTCTTCTTCCTGCTCCGTGCTGACCTATGGCTGAGTCTCATTCAACTTCTGCTGCAACGGTAGGACAAGAGATTTGTTTTACTAGCTTTAATTGCAGGGGGCTCAATAATCCTCAGAAGCGCAGTAAGGTGTTACATCATGTGCGACGTTTGGGGACACACATAGCATTCCTACAGGAGACGCACCTTAGGAATAGAGATCACCTGAAAATTAAACGTAGCTGGTCTGGCCAGGTATTCCATTCCTCCTTCAACACTAAATCTAGAGGAGTAGCCATTCTTATAAATAAATCAATCCCTTATGTACACTCTCAAACTATTTCCGACCCCTGTGGCAGATATGTCATCATCACGGGCACCATCCACAACACTCCGGTAGCTTTGGTCAATATTTATGCCCCCAATTGTGACAATGAAAATTTTTTTAAACACATCTTTCAACTACTTCCCGATATGTCCTCTTATAGACTTATACTGGGAGGCGACTTCAACTGCTGGCTTAATCCCCAACTGGACCGTTCATCCACTAATACAGTCACACCCTCGCGCTCTTCTAAGGTTATTAACTCCTTTATGTCAGAGTTTAAAGTACATGACGCCTGGCGGTTCCTGCACCCCGCTCAAAAAGTTTTCTCCTTCTTCTCCCCTGTCCATCACACCTTTACGCGTATTGACCTGTTCCTGGTTGATGACAGACTGCTGTCCTGTCTCACTGGATGCAGATACGATGCCATCGTTTTATCAGATCATGCCCCGGTTACTATAAGTATCAGATTTGGTTCTCATCCGGTTGAACGAGCACCGTGGAGGCTCAACACCCGTTTATTAGCTGATGACAGGTTTATATCCTTTGTGGCAAAACAAATAGATTTCTTTTTAGAAACTAACAGGAGTCCCGAGATATCCGCTTCTTTGCTCTGGGAGACACTCAAAGCCTTTATTAGAGGAGAAATTATTTCCTACGCCAAACACGAAAATAAACTACGAAAAGAGAAAATTGAAGTGCTAACACACCAAATATCCCAAATCGATGATTTATATGCAATATCCCCCTCCCCTGTTTTGTACAGGGACCGACTTATGATACAAGCGGAGTTTGATGTACTTATGACTCAACACACTACCGAGATGTTACTTAAGTCCGGTGCCCAATTTTACGAACATGGGGATAAAGCTGGCAAACTCCTTGCTCATCAGATTCGCCGTCGGTCAGATTCACGCCTCATTTCTCAAATTCAAACGGATCAAGGAGTCACAACGAACCCAACAGAAGTTAACATGGCTTTTAAAGATTTTTACAAGATATTATATTCTTCAGAATGTTCCCCTTCTATAGCTGACTATGATGAGTTCTTTGACGCCTTGGAGATACCTGCCATTGGTCGGGATGTGGCTGACAACCTTGAGAGGCCCATTGTGGTTTCCGAACTTTCAAAAGCAGTCATGGCTCTGCAAGGGGGGAAATGCCCTGGCCCGGATGGCTTTCCCTGTGAATTTTACAAAACATTTTGGGACAAGATTTCCTCTCTGCTCTTGGAAGTATACAACGAGTCTATAGCCTCTGGGCATCTCCCTCAGACTCTCAATCAGGCAGTTATCACCTTATTGGAAAAAAAAGGCAAGGATCCCTTACTCTGCTCCTCTTATCGTCCGATAAGTTTACTTAATGTAGATTTTAAAATTTTGGCAAAGACATTGGCGCTGAGACTGGAAACTGTACTTCCCGGTGTGGTTGGGATGGACCAGACCGGTTTTGTACGGAATAGGAATTCCTTCTCTAATGTAAGGCAGCTTTTTAATGTGATCTATAGTCCTCCTTCTGATAATACTCAGGAAGTTGTAATCTCTTTAGATGCTGAGAAGGCCTTCGATAGAGTCGAATGGTCATACTTATTCTACGCAATTAAGAAATTCGGTTTTGGGGAGAACTTTTTGGCCTGGATTAAGCTGTTATATTCTGACCCGTGTGCATCCATTAGAACAAACAACAATCATTCCGGTTACTTCCCTCTCAATCGCTCTACACGACAGGGCTGCCCTTTGAGCCCGCTACTTTTTGCCTTGGCAATTGAACCCCTGGCAATAGCACTTAGAGGCAACATGAACATTGTAGGTGTGGGAAGGAACGGCATTGAAACTAAGATATCTTTATACGCAGATGATCTCCTTTTATACATCTCCAATCTGGATGTCTCCATTCCGGCAGCACTTGCTACACTTGATAAATTTGGGCAGTTGTCAGGGTATAAACTAAACCTTAATAAGAGCGAACTATTTCCAATTAATGCATTGGCTAAGAATTACCCACTACACACATTACCCTTTAAGGTTGTAGATCACGAATTTACTTATCTAGGAATTAAAGTTCCATTCAAACACAGGGACCTCTTTAAAGCCAACTTCTCCCCTTTATTAACACATATTAAGGAGGACTTCGACCGCTGGTCGGTGCTGGGTCTTTCGTTGGTGGCCAGGGTAAATACGATTAAAATGAACATTTTACCGCGCTTCTCCTACCTATTTCAACGTATCCCTATTTTTCTTCCACAATCCTTTTTTAACAAACTAGACAGCATAATCACCAGATTCCTGTGGAATGGGAAAGCTCCTCGCATACGCACTCAACTTCTTCAAAGGCCCAGGAAGCTTGGTGGGATGGCACTCCCAAACTTTAGATTTTATTACTGGGCCTCAAACATTGGTCTTTTCAGATATTGGCTTGAGGCAGACAACCCCTCTTCCCCAGCTTGGGTCACTATGGAAGCCAAGTCGGTGAGGCCTACATCTCTGGCAGCTCTGCTATATTCACCGTTGCAATCCTCGACCAAACCCTACACTTCCAGCAAATTGGTGGAGGGGTCTTTGAGGCTGTGGAAGCAATTCAGACGACACTTTGGCTTACAATCCATATCTATACATGCCCCTATAGCTTCAAATCACACTTTTCCACCGTCTCTATCAGACAATGCTTTCTTGACATGGCAGAGAAAGGGAATCTTAACCTTTCATGATATGTATATCAATGACACCTTCGCCTCGTTTCAACAAATCGTCGAGAAGTTTGACATCCCTCGCCAACACTTCTTTAGGTATTTACAAGTGCGTAGCTTTATCAGCTCCACATATCCAAACTTCCCCAATCTTCCCTTGGACACACCCTTAGATATGTTTCTAATACCCCAGGTCAAATTGAAGGGAGCTATATCTTTCACCTACAACCAAATTATGGGCCTACGTCCACAAACTTTAAATTCAATCAAACTACTTTGGGAGGAGGACCTTGGACTGACCTTTTCAGAGGATCTATGGGCACAGATTTTATCATCTGTGCACGGGTCCTCTATTTGTGCTAGGCATAGCTTGATTCAATGCAAACTTATACACCGTATCTATTATACTAAGGCGCGTTTGGCCAAGTTTTATAGCAATGTCTCTCCTACATGTGATAGGTGCCAACATTCCCCAGCTAACCTAATTCATACTATCTGGTCGTGTCCTCAGCTTTATCAATATTGGTCCAAAGTCTTTGCTATCCTATCGGACATCTTCGACAGGCAGTTGGAACCTGACCCCTGTTGTGAAATAAAATTGTTTTTGTCTTCCTGTTTCATTTGCTCCTAATTTGCTACAAGTTGATGCAAGCAGTAGCATATCTTGTTTGGCAAGTGTTTGTGCAAAACAACTACAGGGACTTTCCACTCAACCTTGAGGGGTAAGAAGAACATCCTTGTGTTTCCGGTCTGGCAAGTGTTTGTATGAGCAGGGACTTTCCACTCAACTTTGAGGGGTAAGAAAAACATTCTTGTGGCATGAGTTTTAGGTATCAGTCGAGGATAGAAAAACATTCCTGTAGCATGAGCTTAGGGATAGGCAACAGAGGAGAGTATAAGAAGCAGACTTCCTCCTCCAGAGAAGCAACGCAGGAACAAGCTACGAGGGAGAAACTCTCAGGTTGTATGTCTCCTTGAATATGCATTCAATGTCTTTTTCTTTCTTTCCCTCTGTCCCCACTCTTTATCCCTGGTTCTCTTTTAAACAAATATAATGGCTGTTAGAAATAGAACAAATGTATTCTGTGACTTTTTAAACTTATGAATAATTAAACTGGTTTTTGGAACTTTAAATTATGTGCGTTTGTCGTATTTTAAGTGTATCTTTCCTTTTTGATCCGAAGTGAACCAAACAACGAATTCTGGGGCGAATAAGAATACAATGCCAACAAAAATGGAGGTCCTACCGAGATGGTTGCACGCGGACAGGAAGGGGGAGTCCAGAACACTGATCAGTGACCGGTCACCTCAACAAAAAAGGTAGGCAGATTCCTGTTTAAACAAAATCTGTGATTGGGAATTTTTATAGGCAAATTTATTCAGTGTGTTGGACTCCAGTCAGTAAAGATAAGGAAATAAAACGAGTAGGTATTTATACACGTAAAAGTAAAATAATAATACCCAAGTCCCAGGTAAAACACGCAGTGGTCGAGCCTCCCAGTGAGCCGACGGGCTTCTGGAACAGAGGGGTCGGGGTTCTAGGATAAATAAATAATTTATTCGCCGCTGACCCTGTAACTCTGAGACCAAGTTAACTGTAAACTTGCTAAAGTGGTGACTAGCTTAAAAACAGTGACAATTTAGACTTACTTATAATTCGAGATTAAATAAGTAAGGGCGGGACTGGGTGAGAGTTTTTGAAATGAACGCGCTGACTTTTGCTGAAAAAATAAATAAATAAATAAATAAATAAATAAATAAAAATAATAATAATAATCCGACAGAGTTCCAAACCAACTAGTTAAATAAAATAAAATAAAAGTAGTCACAGAATACTAAATCTCTTTTATGTTCTAAAATAGTGGGGTTCTTGGTACTGTGAAGAGTCAACACACAAACATACCAATCTTATTTTACACTCAAAAGGTTCTAAAAAAAAAATATATATATATATATATATATATATATATATATATATATATAATATATATATATATATATATATATATATATACAGTATATATATTTTTTCCATTGTTGAAGTTTTCTGGCGTCAGAGTCTCGCGTGAATGAAGTGCAAAAGTTGGCCTGTCCATTGTCTTCATGTTTGATGTTTGTCTTTTGTCAAAAACCATAAGACCAACTGTGTGAATGAGTTACAAGAAAAAAGTTCCTGTGTGAGAATTCGCAGTAAAAGAATCCTGGTGATCTGGCTTGCCCCTGAGGAACGTTCAGATTGCTAAAGGACATTCCTTTCGGGGAATAACTGTGGCCTCACTGGTTGTTCCAGTATCAATAAAGATTAATAGGCTTGGTGTGTGTGTGACATGGAGGAGAGTTTCAGCAAAAAAAAAACTTGAGAAAACCTTGCTTAAAACATTGACCGAGCAGATTAAAATCATTAAAAAAAAAATGCAATGTCTTTGTCAGTTCAGGACAAAAAACAAGAAAAACTATTTAAAAAAAAAAGGGTTAAAAGAACTAGATCAGCACTCAGAACTAAAAAGCACTATAAACCTAATGTGGGAACAAATACTTAAAATCCGGAAAGAGAAAGACAGGTTGGAGAAGAAAAAACTGCAGCTGAGGAGTATGGTATATTTAATGTTTATGAGAAGCAATCTGAAATCTGAAACTAGCAGAAATAAGTCCAAAGAAGCATAATCCAAAATATCTGAAACAATCGGGAATTAAAAAGAAAAAAAATCTGAAACGAGGAGATAATATTTTATCAGTTATGTATAGAGCTCAAAATAATGCATTACCTTTAAATATCCAAATGCACTTTGTTAAAAGACAAAGTTGTTATAGTCTTAAGGGGACAAAGTTGTTTGTAAAAGTACATTAAAACGGTTTACATTTCTCCATTTTAACAGGATTAGATCATTTTCTACAGCATGAATGTGGGTGAAATGAAAAAATAGAACTTCAGCTCAGTTCTGAACGAGGGTCTGGTTTTAATCAGGCTAGAAGGCCTCAGGATTGTACAGTTTTTTGAATAAACAAATAAAATATTTGCGGACAGTTCGAGACAAATTAATTAGGGCCGAATGAACTGTCACAGTTGGAAGGATTGATCAAAAAGGATTATGACATTCTATCTCAATAATTTTAGGTTATAACACTTAAACAAACGGGAAAATTGGAAAATTGCAGTGAACCTCCCGTTAGCATAGCATAGGCTGCCTAACAGCGGACATTTTATAACTTTGTAACGGTAGACAGCTCACATCGGATTCGCTAACAAAGCGTGCAGTGGCGCGTCGTGTAGATAAACAATATCGACTTTAAATAATCCAAATTTAGTCTTTGTAGACAAACTTAGCAGCTAACAGCAAAGCTAACGAGCCACAAGGTTCGACGTGGTTCACGAGACGTCGTCGTCATTCTTATAATTTGTGTATTTGTGTATAGGACGTGGGGAGGAAGAACCGAACGCATCATACTTGCATTTTCCAATATAAGAAGTAGAGAAAGTGATTACGTACTTTTGTGAATAGTTCCAGTGAATGTCCACGTCTTGTGAGCGTTCCGGACGCAAAAGACAGTCGTTTCCTGTATAGCCTGAGCAGGGTTGCCAGGTGAGAAATGTAGGATTATCGTACACCCATTATAAACAAAATAATAAGTACTGTACTGTAGCGTCTAACAGGCACTCACAGCTTTGTGGCGTCAGTACTGGGGGGAACCATAGACATTAATACGCATTATTGTCTGGGGGCAACTAAAGAGCTCTACAGAAAGTCTTCTGTCACATTTGGAAAAGCACGATTAGCTGGAATTCCAAGACGCCTTCAGGGTTCACGAAAAACTCCGACAGACAGTTGCGACAGGCTGATGGAAACCGGTCACAACTACACGTTCACAGAATGGCGAAATTATTGTATTTTTGGCCTTTGTCGGGATTATTGATCGTACATCGTACAGAGGGCAAAATTATCGTACAACTACGAAAATTATCGTACACCTGGCAAACACTGAGCCTGAGTATAATGGAGACCCCTGATGGACGAAAAAAGGTACTGCAGACAGGAGCATAATAATTTCTAGAAAAACCAAAAACAGGTCGGAGTCATTTTTATTTATTTAATTTAGTCATCCAGTTGGGTTATTCGTTCTGAAACATTTAATAAAAGTAAAAGGATGCAGGTGCAGATTTTAATAACTGTTTGGAGTCAGATGAATAAAAGAAGAGGACAGATTGGTGTTGGAAGAAAAATAAATAATAATAATAATAGTAATGAATTCAATTTATAACACACTTTTCATTAATGGAAATCTCAAAGTGCTAAGGAGGGAGTAGCCCTCACAGACAGGTCTTAAATAAATACATCTTTAATTTTAATCTATTGAGGACATAAATTGAATCTCAATTTATAATAAGTGGAGAGTTGGACTTTAAAAATCGACTAAGGGGTGACAAAGACCCGGCAGGGGGCTTTAGTCGGCCCGCAGATGAATCTGAATTATTAAAAAAAATAAATAAAAAAAAAAAAAATAAACGCTATTTTCTTAAAAATCTGCAGTAATAAAACAGCTACGCTCGAAGCTCAATTTATGGGTTCACAGTTGCTTCCTAGATGTGGAAAATGGATTTAAAATTCATTCATTTCTAAATTTTGATGCACTTTTAACATGCAGGAAAGGGTTTTAACAGAACTGTATTTTTGTATGTCCAGAAGCCCAGATTTAGCTTTTTTTTAGATTTCTCTACCTGGATTATTGAGCATGCATCAGGGTATTTAACAAAACAGTTTGTTGAATAAATGTTTTAAAACGTGCAATCACTGATCAGTTTTTTAATATGTAATGCACTTAAATGTTAAACTGAGTAAAAGTGTAAAAGGACAATTAATTTAATGTTAATATTTTTATAATATATTTATTCTTTGCACTAATACAAAAACAAAAAGTGGACCTTTAGAATGAGTGTTCTGGTCTGACCCCCTTGAAATCAGATTAAGCTGTATGCGGCCCCCAGATCAAAATAAGTTTGACACGCCTGTAGTTATATACCTGGAACAACAGGCCAAAATGAACGAGCCCATATTTTTACTTTGAATAAATGAGCCACTGAGCTTAATAATTTCAAATTGACAATTTAGGAGGGCATCTAGCTGTGCGGTTTAGACATGAAAATATACACAATACATAAATAAATCCAACAAGAAGGCAGATCTTAGAAGGCTCAAGGAATTTGCTAATTATCATAGACTGTATACTAGCAAGGGGGTCTTAGAAGACCGTACATTGTACGTTCTGAAATAAAAGTATGTATTTTTTGATTTCAGGGTAAAATTGATTATTTCACTTTTAGGTAAACTAATGTTTTGGATCTGTTGTGCAGATCAGATTAAAAGATGCCTCCGTCGAAGGATCCATAATAAAGATTGTTAACAGAAAATTAATTTGATCCTGGTCTGTTAATGATTTTTTAATTTTTTAATTTTTTAAATAAGCCTCATTGAACAGTGTTGGTGGAACGGCAAGAGTGAGTCTTATGAATCCCACCTCATCCTTTACAGAACACATAATGGTGAATATGCATTAAGATAGACCTCTGTCAAAACACATGCAGCATCTGACTTTTGAATCTCAGCTGCTGTGGTTATTGATCAGATCGGATCAGATTTAATATGAAGGTGTGTCCAGAAACTGACCCACTGTGACTTCACTGGGAAAAACACATGGCTGGACTCATATGCAACCTTGCTCAAAGAACTTTTGAGGGGCTTACGCAAGGAACGACTGAAAACAACAAAGGCACCAAAAGAACAAAAGACTGTCCACAAAAACTTTCAGCCGAGCAGAGGCAAAGACTTTCTCAAAGAACTGTCAAAACATGGTCATCAGACACAAATGGCCAGGATATACGGTCCGGATTTGGGGGGTCCGGACGAGAATCAGAACCCAGTGAACGTCTCACTGGGGGCTGGAACAAGAGAAAGCTGAACACGTTCTCCAAACAGACAAGAGAACAAATGGTCCTGAAGTCACTCATACCAGCAAAGGCCGCACCCCATATTGATCTGTGAGGATCTATCGTTGATCTTAGTAGCCGGGATCGAAACTACAGTTGCTATGATAAATTTTTTAATGAAACACATAGGCGACATTTAGGGCCTGCTAGCGCGGGCCTCATGATTCTCAGTTATACTGTGCTCAGGTGGATCTGACGACTTGCTTTTTCTGGTTCCTGTAACTCTGTGGTGAAGCTTAAGGAAAGCAAGGGAAATGATCCCAGCTCCTGACCCCAAAACGAGTTAACTTTTATATTTTTGTTTTTGCAGTTGTCCTTGGCGGAGTGCATGTTGGGATTCTGATGTGTCACAAGGGGTACATTTTGGTAAATGATTATAATTTTAAAGAAAATGAGATGATATCGTAGATTACAGTTAGCTATATGGTTGTGAAAACCAAATTAGTGGTGGCAATAGGCTGAGGTTTAGGAAACATCTGACACTAGTGCTAAGGTTAAAGGATGGTAAATTTAGACACAATTTCCAATTTATTAACCAAATAACTTTGGCATAATTGAAACAAGGTAGAGTTTTGTTTCAAAAGGGGGTTAAGGGGCTGACAGATGTTTCTAAAAATAGAGAGGTTGAAATTGGTCCCTAGAAATAACTAATTAGAAAGAACTAGATTGACAAATGTTTCCTAGAAATAACTAGATTGACAAATGTTTCCTAGAAACAACTAGATTGACAAATGTTCCTAGAAATGACTAATTAACTAAAAGATGAACTAATAAATTAGCGTTATAAACAAAGTTTATTTGCGTTGATATTGAGGCGGCATCGGTCTTGAACGTTTTATTTTCTTTAATCATGTCATGGAAGAAGGAGTATTGATGTAAGCATATTTCGAATGAGCAATTAACAACACTTTTTTTTCCCCCTCTGTGAAATGTTTGTGAAGCAGGATGGGGGACGCCCCTTGGAAATGTTTCCTGGCCTGCAGGCTCAAACCACTCAAACCTGAAGTGGACCTGATCAGAGGTTGTTTAGAAATATGATGGTTCTGTAGAATTATAGCAATTGACTTGACGAGACGACATGTGACTTATTGACTCAGGAAAAAAGTGTATAGAACCACAGGTGTACAATGTTTTGTGAATTATGCTCTGCCGCCGCTTGCGATGTTATTTCTATGTGTGTAATTTCTGCTATAAGCTGAGTGAAAAGGTACAGTATTTTTGTAAGTATGAACCGCCTCAAAACTACTCATAATTAACCCTAATGAAGATTAAGCCTCTTCTAAACCCAACTAACATGCATGATTCATTCTTTGTACTACTGATTTATAATTTATTGGGTGTTGTTTGCTGTGGCACATTCTGTTTATTATAGGTGGTTCCTGGAAATGCTCCAGCTGAGGGGGTAAGGATGGAACTTTATTTTTGTTTTATTGCACATTTCTGGGTACAAATTTTAATATAATATTGGAGAAATTGGCTTACGTTTTAGAATCTGATTTATCAGTACCATTGTGAGTGGGTTTATGGATAGACAGTAGAGAGTAATTTAACTCACATGGATTTACCTATGTTTGGGCCTTCTCTCAGATGAGTGAATTGGGTTAAACCGAGAGGCCCTGTTGTAATCTAACAAGTTGAAAGTTTGTGGTTTAGATTTTCTTAACAGATTTCAAAGGAGGCAAGACCAGACAGCTCTGGTCAAGTACGGACCCGTGTGGGGTCGCTGAACGCACACCACAGGCAGTGCGTGTCAATGCCAGGGGATCCACACGGTTCAGTGTGCTCCAGCCCGTGAACCAGGAAGGAGCTAAAGGATTGGGCTGGACGACAAGAAGAGCTCGCATTCGAACTCTTGTGCCTTGGTAGACCAAAGTAGCCGAGTAAAGTTGCGTGCGGGCCCAGAAGGACTCTGTTTAATGGGGCCACTCGGTGCTAGGAATATCCACACATAGAACAGACACCTAGAACGATAAAAACATTACATATTAGAGTTTCACATAACACGAAGAAAACTCGGGGACATAGGAGGACATTCCCGAGCAACCCAGGGGAATGCCCCTGAGTACGTGTGGCACATTCAAAAAGTATATTAATGTTTCTGTGGTGGTGATATAAATCTTGTGTTCTTTCTCTATTCTTGTGTGTTCAAGGGAGACAACTGCCTTGCTGCTGGAGGAGGAACTTGGGGAACTTAAGGTTCATAATTCTGCCATATCCTAAAGCGCTTACTATTATTATCGTTCATAGTTTGCATATATTTTTTTATATATTCTACAATTTGCATATTAATCGACTGATTCAAATTGTCCTCCTAGAACATTTCTGCGTAATCCCTGGGAAAGATGTTTGCGAAGTTCATAGACATAAGAGAGAGTATGGCGCGCACCAGAAAATGTGTGATTTTATTTCTTGAGGTGGACCTCAGGAATTGAGGTCCAAAGGGGGTTTTGTTGTGAAATAAAATTGTTTTTGTCTTCATGTTTCATTTGCTCCTAATTTGCTACAAGTTGATGCAAGCAGTAGCGTATCTTGTTTGGCAAGTGTTTGTGCAAAACAACTACAGGGACTTTCCACTCAACCTTGAGGGGTAAGAAGAACATCCTTGTGTTTCCGGTCTGGCAAGTGTTTGTATGAGCAGGGACTTTCCACTCAACTTTGAGGGGTAAGAAAAACATTCTTGTGGCATGAGTTTTAGGTATCAGTCGAGGATAGAAAAACATTCCTGTAGCATGAGCTTAGGGATAGGCAACAGAGGAGAGTATAAGAAGCAGACTTCCTCCTCCAGAGAAGCAACGCAGGAACAAGCTACGAGGGAGAAACTCTCAGGTTGTATGTCTCCTTGAATATGCATTCAATGTCTTTTTCTTTCTTTCCCTCTGTCCCCACTCTTTATCCCTGGTTCTCTTTTAAACAAATATAATGGCTGTTAGAAATAGAACAAATGTATTCTGTGACTTTTTAAACTTATGAATAATTAAACTGGTTTTTGGAACTTTAAATTATGTGCGTTTGTCGTATTTTAAGTGTATCTTTCCTTTTTGATCCGAAGTGAACCAAACAACGAATTCTGGGGTGAATAAGAATACAATGCCAACACCCCCTAACTGCCTTATTTGGAATTGCTCCTACACAGTCCACCCTTTCCACCTCCCAGAAATCCTCCCTGGCCTTTTTGACCTTTTTGGCACGAAGAGTGATTATCACAAAATGGAAATCATCCCAACCTCCCTCGTATACCCATTGGCTCCGAGACGTACTGTACTTCATTAAGCTTGAAAAAATTCGTTTTACTCTAAAAAGCTCTTCTGCTAAATTCTTAGGATTGTGGAGCCCTCTTTTAAGAACCCTTAAAAATATGGATTTCCCTAATATTCCAGACTGAATAGGTGATTTACTTGCAGCTGGTGTTTACTCTTGTTTTCTTTTTTCATTGCTGTGTAACTCCTCTTTCCTTCTCCTTCCTGTCCTGCTCTTGCTCCTTGGAATTGACTTGACTGTTCCAACGATGGGGGAACTCCCCGGCGCCTGAATCCCCCCCCCACCACCCTTTTTTTTTTATTTTTTTTATTTTTATTTATTTTTTATTTTTTATTTTATTTTTTATATCTTTATTTACTTATTTATTTTTAGTTTCGTGTGCGGATGTGCTCTGTTGGGTATGTTCAGGCCCTGCTATGTTAGGAATCTGTGGTACGCCAAATATGACGTCTTTGAATATACTGTTTTGTATTGAATTGTACCGTTTAAAAATCAAAATAAACTTGGGAAAAAAAAAAAAAGATTTTAGCGGTTTGGCTTAAGAGAAGCCAAAGTTATTTCGAGTGATCAACCAGAAACAGCAGGTTATAATTTTTTTCTCCTGATGCTGTTTTTTGTAGACTTTTCACTTCAGGAAGTGAGCAGCTGTGTGATGACTTACAGGAGCTGCAGGTTGACGAGGCAGAAGGAATTCTACAACATCTAAATCGTTTCCACAGCACTGAAATGGTAATATATTAGTTAATGTTTCTAATAATTATTCAACATTAATTTATAGTTTAAAAAATTAGTCCCTTTTAAAATATCTGTTAAATATTTTAATGTTTATTCTAACATACGTTCTGAAAAACATCATTCATATTTCCAGTTGAAATGTGCATGTTTACATGCACTAAATGTTCACTAAAAATAAAATGTTTATATGTCAATCATTAAATTTAAAATTAAATTTATATCAAATACCGTCAAAAAACATAAATTTCCATAGCTGTTTTAATAAAAATATCAGTTTGTGTTTTCAGGTTTCCAGGTCTCCAGTCCATCACAGGCACACCTGGACAGGTTTCCAGTCCATCACAGTGACACCTGGACAGGTCTCCAGTCCATCACAGAGACACCCTGGACAGGTCTCCAGTCCATCACAGTGACACCTGGACAGGTCTCCAGTCCATCACAGAGACACCCTGGACAGGTCTCCAGTCCATCACAGTGACACCTGGACAGGTCTCCAGTCCATCACAGAGACATCCTGGACAGGTTTCCAGTCCATCACAGTGACACCTGGACATGTCTCCAGTCCATCACAGAAACACCTGGACATGTCTCCAGTCCATCACAGAGACACCTGGACAGGTGTCCAGTCAAGACATCTCAGCTGCATTTTTTGGACCAAACAGGATGGATGAAATCAAACTGATTCAAACATCTAAAAGTTTTTTTTTTTAAATAAATGTAAATTTACAACAAAATAAAAAAATATTGATGGATAACAATACACAAATAAAAACTAGTTAAAAATATACAAGCATTAATTTTGGCACCATATGCAGATTCTATAAGATTTCATCAAAAACAAACCTTTAACAATTTTAATAAAAAGTGAACAAGTCAAAAGGATGCTGGTTTACTTTTTTTCCTAAACATGTCACCATAAAACATTTTTTAGTTTGTAGCCTTAAAAAAGACAACACTCAAATGAAGCATCACAAAATGTTTATTCTCATAGTTTGAATTAGCTTGTTTTCACTTTAACAGCAGGGTCGTGTTCTCCCTCTTCGTTTCTGCGTTGCTTTAGTTCTCCATGGGCAAGAAGAGTTGAACAAAGAGACGTGTCAGCGGATTCGGATGACGTGTAGGGAGATTTGATCACATCATCCAACACCTTAAACAGAAAAGCGGGGCTTTGTTATATATGTACCAGTAATAAAGTATTTATATGATTTAAAAAAATTGGGGTGAATATCATTTATTGTTTGAATTGACAGGTTTCCAGTCCATCACAGGGACACCTGGACAGGTATCCAGTCAAGACATCTCAGCTGCATTTTTTGGACCAAACAGGACGGATGAAATCAAACTGATTCAAACATCTAAAAGTGTTTTTGTTTAAAATAAATGTAAATTTACAACAAAATAAAAAAATATTGATGGATAAAAATACACAAATAAAAACTAGTTAAAAATTTCAGAACGTATGTTAGAATAAACATTAAAATATTTAACAGATATTTTAAAAGGGACTAATTTTTTAAACTATAAATTAATGTTGAATAATTATTAGAAACATTAACTAATATATTACCATTTCAGTGCTGTGGAAACGATTTAGATGTTGTAGAATTCCTTCTGCCTCGTCAACCTGCAGCTCCTAAGTCATCACACAGCTGCTCACTTCCTGAAGTGAAAAGTCTACAAAAAACAGCATCAGGAGAAAAAAAATTATAACCTGCTGTTTCTGGTTGATCACTCGAAATAACTTTGGCTTCTCTGAAGACAAACCGCTAAAATCTAAAGTTTTAAATGGCTAAATTGGACGGATGCGTTTGTATCTTCCTCATTGTATTCAATGTGCCAGTTCGAGCCGAGTCTACATGTGACGTCATAATCGCGCGACGGGAAAATCCATATTTACCATGTAAAAAAAACGGCGCTAATTTTAAACTATTTTGGAGAGAAATTTTCATTCATTTCACATTGTTTTAGCAAAAACGATCAGAGGTCAATCTTAATATAATATATATATATATGTTGTGCCATTTTATGGAAAGTGATGTCAGGGGAGCTTTAATTTTAGTTGATTTATTTTAAATAAATGGTAGTGAAAAGGTCACCTCGTGATAAGTTTAAGTCTTGACTGTGTAGGGATACAGCACTCTCATGTCCGTATGGAATATGGGCCTCTCCGCATCTCTCTGAAACTCTCAGTGTTACACTTTCTTGGACATCTCAAGGACACAAGTGGACACTACTTTTTGTTAGAATTATGTTGAATTAATGGACACCAATTAATCAGATTGAACTTTCTCTTTAATGTGTGTTAATTCAGAATTGATCAACAGTATATTTTTGTCATTTAATGATGATTTTACTAAGCTGGTATATTTTAAATATGCCAAAGTTAAGAGAACATCTCAGAATGATCTTGCTTTAAACTGTCTGCTCTCTGCAGAATAAGTGTCTAAAGTTGAATGAACAATCCGTTCTATTTGTTTGAACTGTTTTTGGAACGAAAGAAAAGTTCTAGACATAACTTAATCTTCGGTCTCCCGTCCGTTCTAAAAACAATTCATCTGTGCTCAAACAGAGAGTGCTCTGTTTTCACACCTGCAGGTTTTGTTTTGTCTCCGTGCTGGGACTCAGTTCTCGGGGAGAAGCTGAGCTGATGAGTTCTCGGGGAGAAGGGAAGATGCACGGACGTTTTCCTCCAAGCTGATGTACGTCCCGGCCATGCACCAAGGGCCCACGTCTTCAGCAAAGGTTCAAACAGCACGTCAGCTGTGAACCCCTTCGAGTGTCACAGCTCCAAGCGGTGACACTCTTTCTGGAAGTTATCTTGAAACAAAACCAGAGCTGGGCATTACTCTGGGAGGCCGACGCAGACGGTCTCGAGACCGTGGCAAGATGAACGTGGGTCGCCTGTAAAACGCAGCAGCATGCGCGTCTGGCTTGACTAATTTACCGGAGTCGAGACAGGATCATCTTCACGAAGGTAAAAGTCGTTTCATCACGGTACGGACGTCCAGCCGAAACCGAGCAGAGGGTGCTATCTCTGGTTAAACATCTCAAGATAAGATTCAACCATTTCCTTTCAATCTTTTATCTTTCCTCCTTAAACTCCTCCTTATGTTTATTTTCATCATAGTAAACTTTAAGTAATGTGCCAACAGTAAGGTCCAACTGTCTGTTTGTTTTTAATTTGAATTCTTGTCATAGTAGTTAGAATCAGAGCTAATATCGATACCAATGTTTAATGTAATTTTGTGATAGTTTCAATAAAAGGTCTATTTTCTGGTAGACCAACATAAATTGAAGTCTAACCCCAAAAATACACTGCACGCGGCTCCGCCCCGCTCCGGTCCGCAGGTCGCAGCTGAGCGAGTCCAATTTCCACTGCCTGCGCTCCGCTCAGGTCCGCCTGGATGCGCCGCTCCGAGACACGTGCGAGATCGCGCGATAAATCAAGTGATAAATAAGTAAGTCAGAACAAAACAATTCATTCGGTGGAAGATGGAGAACAACTGTAGAGAGACTGCTGCCTTGATCTTCTCTCGTAAATGAGCTACATGGTTTGAGCAACAGGAAGTGATGTTTACATTTCAGAATAAAATACTTTTTTATTTATTTATTTCTTGTATTGCGTTATTAGGCGTAGTCATAGTCATAAATATAATAGTTTAGTCATAGAATAGTCATAAATGATAGTTTGACAGCATTTTTGTACAAATAAATCCGTATAGAGCTAGGATTAGTCCGCCTGTGGTGATTTTATTTTGTAAATACGGAAGTTGTGCTCGTTCCTTTTCCTGTTGGTGCGACGTAATCTTCAAAAGTTGACTCCGGCACAGCTCCGTCATCCGGCAGAAATAGAAAAATTTCTAATTTTGACGGACTGCCGTCCGCTCTCCGCAGCTCGCCGCCGCCGTGCGGAGCCAGTGTAAATTCTGTCATTGATTATAATGGGTGCGTATTTGCTGCGGAGGTCGGACCGGAGCGGGGCGGAGCCGGAACGCATGTAGTGTATTTTTGGCGTAAGTGTGAAATTACATTTCTGGCTAATCACATCGTTAGATTTGTTGATTTAATCTGAAAAAGTTGAGACCCCGTTTAACTGATGGTAAGTTTGAAACAGTCTAAAACCTGCTCAAATCCATCATCTAATCTATAGGTAAGTCAGTAAACTGACCTTGTTGTGTTTAATTACACAAACGGCCTATAGTTTCCTTTACATATTGGTGGCCGCGTACGGTCTGCTGAAAGATTAAATTATTAAGTTGTTTTGTGTAGCTTATTGTTGCGGTGTTGTTGGCATAGTTTGCATCCTGTTGTGGACTTATGGAATAGTTTTGGCTGGTGAGTGTCTCAGAGATTGCTAATCGTGGCATTGTCTGGTGCGTTTTTCCGTTAGAATTATTCTTTCTTTCACTTTTGAACGTATGCTTGAAGCGGATGAGTGATAAATGTTGTGTCTGTGTTTGTGAGACGTTCATAACGTGTCGCGAGGCTGCATGCATTTTTCTTCGTTGTGACCGCCGTGTCACGGCTCTGCTTCATGTTTTTATTTTCTGCGGTTTGCTGTTGAAGGTCTGTTTCACACATATGCTGCTCCATTAAGTGCCTTTTTCTGTTACAACGTGTGTTGCCGAGGTTCGGGTGAAACCCACTCCGCTTTTGGACCGGACTTGATCCGGTTCCGTTTGACGTAAAGTCCGTTGTTGTACACAGTTAGCGTGCTGCCTTCTTTGGAAGGCGTGGGAGTTAGCCTGGTTGTGTTTTAGCTCATTGACGGTATTTTCTGCGGTGTAAAAATACGTTTATTTTGTGAAAGAGTGTCTAGAACCTTGGGTCGAGCTAATGCTAAAAGCGGTACCGGGACAAGATGGCTGCTTAAAGCGCTGTGATTGGTCCATTGTGTGTTGTGTTCAAGAACGTTGGTTTCTGTAGACTGCTGGTTGTCAGATTCATTTATGTACACATTTCTGACGGTTTATTTGTGTTGTTCGGTTCTATGCACGTGATATCGTCGAAGACTGGCTTAACCGCGGTGTTTTACGATATTTATAAGTGTTTTAGAACGTTAAAAAGTCCGTTCCTCGCTAGAGTTCAAAAGACCGCAGGTCCGTGAACGCACCGCTCGAACGGCACGTCGCACGTGAGTGGCGTACGGTTAAGAAGACTCCATTTCCCATGAACGCTTGGGTTTTTGAACTGCTGTTCTGTCTTCGCTGTGATTGGTCGATTACGCTGTAGGTGTTGACGCTAAAGGGGGGTGAGGACTCCTCACTGAGGTGCTCACTCCTCGTCAACTTTCACAAGCTGTCTGTCCCAGACAAGTTTCCATGCTTGTTTGTCCATTACTGTCATTTAAAAGACTGTTTAATCGCGGTGTTTTTGAGACTTTAGTGAATGTGAGAGTCAGTTGGTCTAAGACTACCGATCGCCATGTGACCAGGTCACGTGACACCGGGAGCTACAACTGCTGTATGGACCGACCTTATTTCTTTTAAACGAAGTTTAAAAAGTTTCACAGTTCAACCGATTTTGCTCACATGATTTCGTTTTTGTGAGCCTGGGTTCTAGAGCTTATCACGTTACGCTTTAGATCTGTCTGATTGATGCTTTTCATCCGTTGTTGGATGTCTGTGTGGGCTGAAAGCTGCAGCTTCGCTCACTGGTGATAACAGCGCCTCTATAGCGGTCAGATAGAGAAATTACAGTCGCTGTGATAAACTCACTTCCAGCGCTGTGCCCCTGCTGGTTACTTTAGAAGACGCAGTCTTCCTGTAATTTGTACATGTTGAATGTTCCTGTTTTACACGGGAAACATTTTGAGAATATTGTACACACAGCACCCTTTCATTTGATTTTCACATATAATCAAATGTTGATGGCAGAACAGTTACACAGATTTAATACAGACATGTCTGTTTGTTGATAAAACTTGACACTTTTATCATCAATTCTGTGCAAAACTAGCTCTCTGTCCCTGTTTTTAGACTGCAAGTTTAAAATAACACACAGGATAATAATAATAATAATAATGAATTCAATTTGTAATGCACTTTTCATTAATAAAAATCTCAAAGTGCTACAATGTGTAACAAGGTAAAGATAAAAAATAAAACAAGTGATAAAATCAAATAAAATCAACAATAATATCGACTAAGATCAAAGATAAAATCATGTAGATTTAGGCTTGCTTAAAAAATAAATAAAATAAAACAAGTGATAAAATCAAGTAAAATCAATAAAGATATCAGCTAAGATCAAAGATAAAATCATGTGGAGGCAGAATAGGCTTGCTTAAAAAGAAAAGTCTTAATGCCGCTTTTAAAGTCAACCAGTGACTGTGGAGCTCTCAGGTCATCAGGGAGGGAGTTCCACAGGCGGGGGGCAGCCACACAGAATGCTCGGTCTCCCATGGTCCTCAATTTGGTCCGAGGAATATGAAGTAAATTACTGTTCTGTGACCGTAGAGACCGGGTGGATGAATATGGTGCAAGAATGTCCTTTAGATAGTCAGGTGAAGTGCCGTGCAAGCATTGATGGGTAATGAGAGCAGTTTTATATTGAATTCTGTAGGTGACAGGAAGCCAATGGAGGTTATGGAGAATGGGTGTAATATGATCAAATTTGCGAACTCTCAACAGAATCCTAGCTGCACTGTTTTGAATATATTGAAGCTTCTGAATGTTTTTGCCAGGGATACCAATAAACAGGGAGTTGCAGTAGTCGAGCCTGGAGGAGACAAAGGCATGGACGAGTTTCTCAGCATCAGAAAAAGTCAGAGATGGGCGAAGTCTGGAGATGTTTCGAAGATGGAAGAAGCAGGTTTTAAACAGATGCTTAATGTGATTTTCAAATGTGAGATGAGAGTCCATTTTTATTCCAAGATTTGTAACAGAGGTGGAGAGGGGGATGTCTTGACCAGAGAAGGAGATTGTTGTTAAAGTTGATGCTTGTATCTGGTGAGGGGTGCCAATCAATATGGCCTCGGTCTTGGAGCAGTTCAGTTGAAGAAAGTTTTGATTCATCCATGCCTTTATTTCCTCCAGGCAGGCAGAGAGAGCAGTGAGTGCAGTGAGAGCAGTGAGTGAAGATGGAGATAGGGATGATGATGATGCTCCAGTCCTGATGTAAAGTTGTGTGTCGTCGGCATAGCAGTGAAAGGAAATGTTGAACTGATTAATAATTTGACCCAAAGGCAGCATGTAAAGGGAAAACAGCAGGGGCCCCAGAACTGACCCCTGAGGTACACCACAGGAGACACCGACTGTCTGGGAAGTGGCATTGCCAAGACTGACACATTCCAGCCTATTGGAGAGGAAAGATCTGAACCAGTCCAGGACAGTGTCACAGAGACCGACCTCCACATGAAGACGGTGGAGGAGGATACTATGGTCCACAGTGTCGAAGGCTGCAGTGAGGTCAAGGAGGACAAGGATGGAGGGAGAACCAGTGTCAGCAGCCATGAGGACATCATTCGTTACTCTCAACAATGCAGTCTCAGTACTGTGAGCTGCTCTGAATCCAGACTGGAACTTCTCATACAGAGAGTGTTGCTGTAGGTGTTCCTGCAGCTGAGCAGCAACTGCTTTCTCCAGCACTTTGGACAGAAATGGGAGGTGGGAAATTGGCCGGTAATTTGAAAAAATGTCGGGATCCAAATTAGATTTTTTCAGAAGAGGCCTAATGATGGCAGTTTTTAGAGGCAGTGGAACATGACCAGATTGTAGAGACTGATTTATTATTTGTGTGATTAATGAGCTAATTGCAGAGTGATTGGATTTTATGAGAGATGAGGGGAAGGGATCCAGGGCGCAGGATGAAGGCTTCATTTTCTTGAGGATGGTCTCTACCTCACTCTGAACAACTTCATCAAAGCTGCTCAGGGTCCCAGAAAGCAGATGGGTAGATGGCACACTAAGGTCAGGGAGGTTGTGGAGCTGGGATCTGATAGTGTTAACTTTGTTTTTAAATGATGAGAGGAACAGGTCGCATTTTTGAACAGAGTCCTCATGATTTTGTTTAATGGGATTAAGCAGATGAGTTATTGTGGAGAAGAGCTGTTTAGAGTTTCCAGGGCAGGTGTTGATGATGTTGGAGTAATATTTGGAGCGTGCTTCTTTAAGAGAATAGGCGTACGCTTTCTGATGTTCTTTGTACGCTTGCTTATGTACCGAGAGACCAGATGATTTTACACGTCTCTCAATAGCACGGCCAGTTGCCTTCATCCTGCGCAGCTCACCAGTGTACCAGGGGGCTGAACGGGAGAAAGACACCAGTCTTGTCTTCAAGGGAGCATGTAGGTCCAGAAGCTCCTGGAGAGATTGGTTGTAATAATTCACAGAGTCATCTGCAGATGAGTGATTGACGGCAGTCAGGGCGTGAAGATCAGCAGACAAAACATCAGGGGAGATGTTTTTATAGTCACGGAACTGGATGGGTCGTTTTGGGTTAGAAGAAGGCGAAGTTGAAGGCACTTCCAGGGAGATGACCCTGTGGTCTGAGACACCCAGGTCATATACAGACAAGTTATTGAGTACAGTGTCTGTAATCACCAAATCCAGAGTATGCCCCCTGTTGTGCGTAGGGGCGTCCACATGTTGGGTGAGGTTGAGAGATTCCAAAAGAGACTTAAAATCTGTAGCCAGAGGGGAAGAGGAATTGTCCATGTGGATATTTAGATCGCCAAGAAAAATAGTTTTTACAGGGGAGGTGCAGAAAAAGGTGAGGAGGTCATGCATTTCTGAGTTAAATGAAACATGCGGTTTGGGAGGTCTATAAATCAATATAACGTTCATCAGGAGTGGGGCTTTGAAATTGAAGGCCAAACATTCGAAAGAGGAAAAATTATGAGAAGACAGATGTGACAATTTTAAATTACTGCGGTAGATTACAGCCAAACCACCACCGCGGCCAGTGCAGCGGGCTCTCTGTAGATAATTGTATCCAGAGGGACAAGCTTCATTCAGAGAACTGAACACGTCTGGTTGATGCCAAGTCTCTGTGAGGCACATGAGGTCCAGGTCCTTCTCCAGAATGTGGTCATGAATTAAACATGATTTGTTCGATAGTGATTGTACATTGAAAAGTTCTATTTTAATGCTGGTTGGTGTAGGAGCCTTTTGAACCGGTTTCAGCAGACTGAAGTCCACTCCACGTTTTCCTTGCCACTTTGGGCGCTGTGGACTACAAGGGACTACAGACGCAGCGTTCTGATGACGTAGTCGAGGTGCGACACGTCTCCCGCACGGAATTAATTCAGAGCGAGAGTAAATGGATTTCCTTCGCGAGCCTCTATGGATGTAACGAGGTCTACGCAGAAGTCCCAGTTGTTTGATGATGGGAACAGAAGGTGGAATGGAGCAGTTGTTAAGTCCAAGCAGCTGCGAAGCGGAGTAGGTCAACATCACACCAGCCAAACCGGGGGAAGCTAGCACAGAGCTAGCCGCTAACAGCAGACCCACGGCTCCGAGAGAGAAGCAGTGAGATGTAACTCGGTTGAGCATCACTTGAAGAGGAGCACAGGAGAAAGTCCAGAACAGTCCAGACGACACAGGAGGTTGACAGA
>JBBPBX010033465.1:10816-33235 GCA_038048925.1 Garcialebias charrua
GGGGTATGCTACAAGGCTTAGCCTTGCAGCTCAGCTTGTTCTTGTCTGTTTACCTGTCGGTCCACACTCCTACCCTCATCTAAGGTCATGAACTCTGCGTAGTGACCAAAAGTACAAGATCTTGAATACAGATGGTCAAAATTACAGGGTAGCTGGGCTCTCACATTGAGTCAGCGTGTGAAGTATTGTTAATCCAAAGACTTGAAGTAGAGTCACTGCTCCTCCACATTGAGATGAACCAGTTGAGGTGGTTCAGGCATCCGGTAAAGATTCCCCTTGGACGTCTAAGGAGATGTTCAAGGCATGTCAAATTGGGAAGAAACCTGGGAGAAGACTCAGGACACACTGGAGAGACATCCCTTGGCCGACCTGAATCCTTGTGGAAAAGCTGGAAGAGGAAGCTGTGGAAAAATACATCTGGGCGTCGCTGCTCAAGCTGTTGCCCCCACATCCCAACTCCTGGACCATGACAGATGAACGAAAAGGAAGAGCTTAAGCATGTGGAGTGCTGAGCTCTTTCTACTTAATATGAAGATTTAGTGAAAGTAAAATCAAATTTATTAAGGTTTGTGTTTGTAAGTAAAACATTAATAATTTGCTTATCAAAATGTATGTGTTACATTAAAAGAAGTGGGGAAAAAAACAAAGAATATGTAACAAAAGTTATGCCATACTCAAGTAATGGGAGTATGCTTAAGATAAGCTTAAAAGTTCTTGAGTGGAGATAATTACTAGTGAGAAGAAAAAGACTGCAAATCTGAAGTAAATTTGAGTTAGCAAATCTTAGTGAAGTAGGAAATGAAAAGTCTTCAAGTTAAATGCACAAATCAATGGAGTAGCCACACATACTGTTTGAAAGAAAGAAAACCCAGAGATAAGTTTTTTTAACCATGTACAAGATTCAGTCATAAATAAATAAAATAAAAATCAGTAATTACTCAAACTCCTCTCTGTTCATTGTAAAACTTGTGATCTTGTCTTCTCTATTAAAATTAAGGCATGAATATGGTGTATGTCTTGGGTCTGCAACAAGCCTTTTGCGTTATTCATCACATAAAAGAACCAAAAGCAGAATGAGGAGTGTGTTTTTCAGTTATTCTTAGCACAAAATTGAGACTTACCATAAAGTGATCAGAGGCAGCACTGCTCCTCTTTTCCTTTAATCTACAATGTGCAACTTGCATTCGAGAAACAGGCTGTTAGAGGTCAAACACATCAGCACTCTCAGAAGGAATATTCAAGATCAGAGAGTCTTATATCAAAGCACAAATTGCGGGCTATTGGCAAACAACCCTATAAAGCCATAGATGTAGCTATATTGTGCTGTGGTTAAAATGACAATTTTAGAACATTAGCATTGTGCATTTTGTATAAAATGCTGTCATAAGTTTGTTTGAAAATTCATTTTACCTTCGCTTTTTGATCTATGTATGTGTTAGTGTTTCAACCAGTGAGTCTATAGTTGTCAAGGTGTCACTCTCTACCTTTCCACACTTACATCCGCATGATATTTTTATCAGTAGTTGGTGCTGACAGACAGTCAATCTGTCATGGAGCCTTGCTGTTATGGCTATGTTCTGACGTGCTGTTCACTGACCTCTCCACTCTGCTTGCTCCTGCTTAGACCTCATATATCACTGATACCTACATTAATATTGCTGGACATGGGGACTCTGCAGACTATTACACTGGCTTCAGACACTAAACTGACAAAATCTGAGTGGGTGGCTTGAAGGGATTGGCCCAGCTCTTTCTTTTCCCAGCACTATCATTACAAGTTGCATAAGTACAGATGAGCTACTAGATACACAAGGTTATCTATTGGGACTTACATTAGCTACAGTATGCTCAAGCTATGTTTTGTATATCTGTATTTGGTTTGCATTTTTGTGACAATTGCAAACATTTTTCTTTGTTATTTTTCTTTAACTGTTAACAAAGGGGCTAATTGCTAAATAACAGACAAAACAATCCTCTGGATTAAACTTTATTATTTTAGTAGTCGGTGCAGCGTCTCTTAAATTATTTGCTATTCTCTTTCAAACTACTGCCCATTGTCCTTTGAGAGCATTCTCTAGAAGCTACAAATGTCGAAGTGTTTTGCATAAATGTAACACTTTGATAAGTGTTGCTTAGTAGTGTAGCAAGGTTTCCTGTCTGATAAGATGGAAACAAGTCACTGAATTCTTCATTTGGTAAATTGAACTAAAACCTTCCTTTCCACATGACTGGATGATGTGTTCCATTGAACAATTCCTACTATGTTTTTTTATACTTAAAGATTTTCAATCCCTCTCTTTAACTCTCCCCCATCCTTATTCTATTGGAGGCACAGAGAGCAGTTAACCCACCAAATACCATTAGGAATTGTTCTCAAACACCACTGACATTCAGTGAGGGGATGCTGCTGGTGCCAGTATCTGATTGACAGTGGGGCACATCACAGCTTTGAACCAAAACAATATCTGTCACACACATTGGACTTGGAGCAGCATGACAGACTCCAGATGATTTATCACATTCACATGCATAGTCTTGTCAGCTCAGCTTTAAGTAAAACGAAAGATACATTCTCAATAGGGGCCGTTTCCCCTCTAGGTATGGATTCCACCAGAATCTTTAAACCAGAACATCTGTTGTCATGGTTACTTCTCCAGGCAACATTGTGTATACACATGTAACATTTGCAAGGTCAAAATCATGCATGTGAAATTGTGGTTATATAACCAGTTGATGCCCCCAATGACAGATTTGAATGAGATCTTTGTGGCTTTTCACAATGAACTTGAGCTTTTGCCAGGCCAGACTGAAAGGTCTTAACAGCTGTGGATCAGTTACGTTCTGCACTGATTTTGTGAGTCCCAGCAGATAAATCTTAATGACTTTGACAATTGACCCAGCTTTTCTTTTCACGGCAACATGGATTGTGTGCTTTTGGTTGAATATCTATGGAATAGACTGTAATGAAACTGAATTGAGACATGTATACCCTAAAGGGTCACGTTAGGCCAATGACTGAAACTGCAAGATCTAAACATTTATCAAACAAATTGTTGAGAAACAAGTTATAGACATTTGCAGTAGCTAGAGGGGGGGAAAACTGCTGAACACAAGTAACAATTGGCTGTATGTAAAATTGGACATACCACCACTGAATATTGTAATAAAATACTATAAAGGTCTGCATGTTGAGTCCACTCTGACACCCAAAACAAAGTTCTTCAAGTATTTACAATTTGGAAAACTTTTTAAAATGTTTTTGATTTCCTCATCATAAACGTTGTGTGCAGACTGGAGGTGCAGCCATACGGTAGTAAACATTTCGTGGCGTAGTCTTTGTGTGACCCTAGCTGACTATATGCATATGAAGAGTTTAAAGAGTGCCACAAATGTCAAAAATCCATCCATTATGTTTACCTGCTTCTTCTTTTCATTATGTGATTTTTTTTTACAGTGATCATCATGGTTAGATATTTATGAGTCTAACTTCTTAAGTCCACAACCACCTCCTTTACCTTCCTCACACTGATGTGAAGATTGTTCTCCTTGCACCAGCTCTCCTGGTGTTCCACCTCCTGCCTGTAGCTGGGCTCATTGTTGTTTGTAATGCATCCAACCACCGTTGTATCATCTGCAAACTTTACAATATGACAGCCTGGATGGGTTGAGCACAGTCATACGTGAGCAGAGTGAACAGGAGAGGGCTCAGCACACATCCCTGAGGAGAGCCAGTGCTGAGGGTTATGGTGGAGGAGGAGAAGTTGTGGATCCTCACTGAGTGCGGTCTGTTTGTTAAGAAGTCTAGGACCCAGTTGCAAATGGTCTCCAGATCTCCTGTCCCAGAGCCATATATATAGAGAGTTCTGACACTCTTTGATGTCGCCGATAGGCGGTCAATCGTTCCAAACAACAGCTATGGAAACCTTGTGGAGCTGCGCCCTCTGGCGGCGACGGAGCGCTACTGCAGGCAGAGTCAGACTGTAAAACAGCCATGGAACAAATCGCCCCCTCCATGACCCACGTGACTTCCGCATTCCATTCTTACAACTGAAGTCTATGGAAGTGTCGCAACTCTCACTTTATATGGCTCTGTCCTGTCCATCACAGGGACACAGAGACAAACAAGACAAACAACCATTCACTCTCTCACTCCCACCTAGGGACAAGTTAGAGTTACTAATCAGCCTAACATGCATGTTTTTGGTCTGTGGAAGGAAACCGGAGTACCAGGAGTAAGCCGACGCATGGACGGAGAGAACATACAAACTCCACCCAGAAAGGTTTCAATCCAGCAACCCTCTCACTGAGAGGTGACAGGTCTAACATCTGCACTACCACGCCACCTGTCATAAATACAGTTACTCCCAAAAAATGTTTATGTTCATTGAAATGCTTGTTACCAATATTCTATTGGAAAACAAATTTTGTAGAAAAAAATCAGCTCATTTGTCATTATTCTTTAAAAAACATACTTTAGATATGTTCAGTAAACATAGCGTTGTGTTATAAAGCAGTCTTTCCATACCTAATCATTTGAAGGTAATTTACTCCTGTAAATCATCAGCTATATGACAGTTCAGGGAATAGTATTTACTGATTAGATAATATTTTATTAAATAAAGCTTCTTTGCCAAAATAAAAATCGATTAGTCACTTCTCTTACAGCCCAGATATGATTCATCGTGTCACATCATGATGAGCAAAGATTTTTTTTCTTATTGTTGTTTTTGTTGTATTTTAAGAAAATGTAATGCGCATTAGTGCCATGCCCAAGTAAAATTTGGAGTAAATCCCAGTTTTAATTTAGTAGCTAGTGAGCATCACTGTTTGATTTGTTGCAGTAAGTTATCTTAAGATCAATTTAATTAATTTAGTTAAATATTTATTAAAATAACTGTTATTCTTTCCTTTATAGGATATTTTTCACGTTCATGTTTTTTTAATTGTGCAAATGTACAGTGTAGATGGCTCGCAGTGACGACATTCATTACACTTAATGGCTTTGAGATTTATTAAAATGCAAGTACTGTTTTCTGCACAAGTTGTGTGCAGACAATAAATTGTGATTTTAATGGTTAAAAGGGAGGAAGAATTCAAGCTTTCTAAATTATTTTCATTTAGATGGAGTTTAATTGTTTCTTTCATGGATTATTGATGTGTTTAAACAAATAATACATACACGTATTTAGTTTGACGTTTTCCTTCTCAATTTAGCCGCTATTAGGAGAAAATTATCAGACACATACAGTAAATAAATGTGTTATAATTACTTACCACAATTGACTGTAGACAGTATGTGCTCATTATAGTTTTATTGCTAAAATTTGATATCTACAATCGCTGCAGATCCACAGAGTCAGCTTCCATCAGTTTTAAAAGGTATGCATTAAAGGGGCTGTGAGGATGAGAATTATACCTGTCCTGTGGGGACAGTACAATGTGAAATTATTACACAAGGTTGCACAACTGTTGTAAGCAGTCAAGTTACTAATCTATGATGTGAAAATCAACAGAGGTGTGGACTGTTTTCATTTTAAGGCCCATCCTTGCACTGATATAAAATACTATAAGAAGCTGAAGCAAATTGGTATTGAGTATTGTGTGACAAATGCTGATTTTCTAGTGTTATATTAAATTAAACAGCCATAAAACTCTAAAAACAAAACTAATTATGGTGTATAACATCAGTGTTGTGCTAAAGTGAGAGTGATAAGTTGTTTGATATGGAGGAGTAACACAGCGCTCAGCAGAAATGGAAATCCAGAGCATTACAAGAATCAGAAAGCAAGAAACAGTTGAGACAAAACTGGTGTGAAAAATTTACTTAGCATAACATACCATGCCATTTTATTTATAGAGCACTTAAAACAGCAACAAGGCCAACCAAAGTGCTGTACAAATAAACAAAAACAGGCAACACATAAGCAACATACAAATTGAAGTAAAATCAAAATATAGACATTAAATGTTGCAGATAATAAATATAATGACTAACCTGTGTGAAGCCAAAAAGTTCAAACACAGATAATCTGGTGTTGAAAGCTACGGAATAGTAGTGAGTTTTTAAATGGGGTTTGAAAACCAAGAGGGAGGGGGCCTGTCTGAAAAGAGGTAACTCATTCCAAAGTATTGGGCCTGCTACTGAGAAGGCCCTGTCACCTCTGCGATTTGTAGAGTATTTTGAACTGGATTTGAAGGTGAACAGGTAGCCAGTGCAGGGAAGCCAAGACTGGTGTGATGTGCTCTCTTTTTCCTGTACTGGTTAAAAATTGGGCTGCTACTTTCTGGACCAGTTGTAATTGTGCAATGGTGGTCTGACTGATACCAAACAGGAGTGAATTGCAGTAATCAAACCTAGATGTAATGAATGTGTGTATTAGTGTCTCCAGGTTATTTTTGGACAATATGGGCTTCAGCTTAGACAGTCACCTCAGCTGGAAAAAACAGGATTAACAATCATATTTACATGACTGTTAAGTTTCATGGAAGGGTCCATTATCACTCCCAGATTTGTGACTTTTTGTTTTTCTGACAGGACTAGAGCAGAAAGGTCGATGCAGTGGTTCGTGATTGTGTCGTTGGGAGGGAACAACATGGTTTCAGACTTCTTTTCATTGAGACTTAAGAAATGTAAAGCCATCCAGTCCCTGATGTCACCCAGGCAGTCGAGCAGAGGTTGAATAGAGCATGTACCATTGTGTCTTAGGGGGAAGTAAATTCATTCATTCATTCATTCAACCTTTATTTATACAGGCTAGCCTCGTTGAGCCACGGGGACTCGTTTACAAGAGGGACCTGTCTCACTCACACCCAGGGTCAATTTAGAGTTACCAATCAGCCTAACATGCATGTTTTTGGACTGTGGGAGGAAACCGGAGCACCCGGAGAAAACCCACGCATGCACGGAGAGAACATGCAAACTCCACCCAGAAAGGCCCCCGGACCGGGATTTGAACCGGGGACCTGCTCGCTGAGAGGCAGCAGCTCTACCAGTTGTGCCACCGTGCTGCCCATTTTGCCCATTTCAAATTTGACAGTCATCGGCGTAGAAGTGAAAAGGTATGTTGTGTTTCCGGAAAATAGCACCAAGTGGCAGCAGGTATAAAGGAGAATAGGAGAGGACCCAGGATGGACCCCTGCGGAACCCCCCATTTAAGCGCTGCCACTGCAGAACTAAAATTTGATGGAAACACAAAAGGACCTGTCAGTGAGGTAGGATCTGAACCAATTGAGGGCTGACCCTGTGATGCCCACCCACTGCTCCAACCTAGCAATGAGGATCTCATGGTCGATGGTGTCAAAAGCGGATGTAAGTCCAATAGGACAAGAAGCACAGAATCACCAGTGTCTGTGGATAAGAATATGTTTATGTTTATTAAATTTGTTCTTTTTTTTTTTTTTACAAAAAACACAATACAAAACAATCCCATAAATGATAACGTACAAAACATAAAAAAATGAAAGGTAGCAGAAAGAAGAAAAAATCTCATTATATCTGCCCCTTTTTTCAAGCAATCAGTTCAAACAATAATAATCTTCCAGTAATAGTACAAAATGAATAACTCTTTCTAATTTTCTAACTAATACAATATAAATTACGCTACTTCATATATATTTTTTAACAATTTAGTTTTTATCATTTTATTAAATGTACATATTGACTTGGCATTTTTAACTTCATTATCCAAACCATTCCATAATCCAATTCCCTGGATTGAGGTAGACCGTCCCTTCAAACTAGTTCTGAATTTTGGTTTTACAAATATCTATGTCCCCTTAAGATTATAACAACTTTGTCTTTTAACAAAATGCATTTGGATATTTAAAGGTAATGCGTTATTCTGAGCCCTAATAATAATAATAATAATGTGCTTGATGGATGACAATAATGTTTTCTAGTGATAATTCATACAGCACTTTTCTGTAAAACAAAAATAGGCTTTGTAATTGTTTTACACACTTTCCCCCAAACATCAATACAATAGATTAAGTGTGGAAAAATGATTGGCCCTCATGCACGAACATGTTCGTATTTTTATCCTAAATTTCTCCTACTTTTGTTCGTACGAAGCGCTCGTACCAACATGCCACGTCAGATTCAACAAACTCTTCTATCCTCAAGAAAAGTGTGTAAATGGCTGCGTAAATTTAATGAATCCCACCTGTTCTATCAACCTGCGCGTGCTCGCGGAGAGGTCATTTACATAATTCCCACCCCTCAAAACACCATATAAGGCCACGTTTCCTGCCTTTTGACAGCAGGAAGTGTCCATTCATTCAAACTCAAGAAGTAAAAAGAAGAACTTCACGCGTTCGGAGATCTGCTCTCAGTCGCGCTGTGGCGCACCGCTACCACCCCCCCTCCCCCCGCAGGTGTCGGATGGTCAAATATTTTTAATTTTAGTGTAAACAACTGTGTAGTTTTGCACTACACTACCATTTATTTAAAATAAATCAACTAAATTAACACCATTACACTTGATTGACATGATTTCACTTTCTTGCAATTTAACACGTCAGCACATTTAAATTGTAACACAACAGACATAAATACAGGATGTTAACATATTTAGTCTGAGGCTCTATGACTTAATTAGTTTCCAGCTTAGAATTGAGGGAAAAAAAAATAGGAGGAAAGATGGAGAGATGGTTTAAAGGAAATTGTCTTGAGCATGTTACCAGAAGTGACACTTCCCATCAGACTTCTGCTAAAATCCAGGTACGTTTGTAAACAGCTCTTTACCTTCGACGACGAGTCTGATAAAGAAATGACACCAGCCTTTCAGATGCACAGAGTCCTTCAGGCCCAGCACGTCCGAGCTGGTTCTAGTTTACGTTTTCAACGTCTCCTGGTTTCGCGTTGGTCATCAGAAAATGCGTCAGCTCCTGGCCTCTGACTTCAAGATAAACTTATTCCAGGAAGGAATAAACAAAGTTTGAGCTTACGCTCGTTCGAAGTGGACTCATAACAAACATGTTATCAGCCTTTAACTGAATGACTGTCCTTAGCGTTTGACTGAGGTCATCCAGCTCTTTGGGAAAGGTTCACATCTCTTGAAGCTCCCAGCAGACTCATCAGTTCCAGCAACAGCTTAGAACTTAATAGAAGGATCAAAGAGATGAGAGAGACTTGTCTCTTTTTCATTGGTTCAGAAGAAGCAGTCGAGGAGTTTACTTGCCGTTATCACGACCCAAGGTTACAGCCAGAGCAGAGGGAAATTGTTTAGGAAAAGCATCTGAGTGAGGAGACTTTCAGACGCTAGATGAGAGTTTTAGCTGAAACTCAACAAAAACAATTTCTGTGTAAGTCAGTTTGACCTTTTATCTGAACTTTGACACCCTTTCATTTGATCAAGTAACACAGTCATGCTTCATATTAAAAGAATAACAGCATATAACATATATCATGAAAATGACAAAAGTTATTCTTTTGATTACATTAGAATAAAATCAAAGATAGAAATAGTCTCTTTTGGTGACTATGTTCTCAGATTACAACTAATGGAATAATTTGTAGTAAATGTCTTGCTTTACTGAGAGGTCAGTAAAGGTCATCTCTGGAACAGTTCAAAAATACACAGGTGTATCAAAGTGGACACGGTCATGCCCACTACATCTCCCCCCTTTTGGAAGCCATCGCCAGTCCTTGGGGATGGGGTCCAACACGAAAGGAACATTGAACTGTCTCTGATCTTGAAGTAATCCAGCAAGTGGAAAAGAAAAATCAAAATTATAATCCCATAAAGTTTTTGGAAATTCCATACTGTTCGGAGGTAATCCCATTGCGAAAAGCTTTTAATCCCTTGGAAAACTGAGTCTGTTAACTCTTGGAAAACAAAGTCTGTGATCCCTTGGAAAACAAAGTCTTATAATCCACAGCGGTAATTCCACAGCAGTAATTCCACAACGATTAGTTTTGTTGATTGATCAGCAACAATTGTTTTCATAATCAGCATGTAGAGGGGATCCCTCGATTGACGCAGAGGAGGCGACCCTTGGATGAGGTTGAAGACCAAGCGTTGGAGCTGCAGGTCCCCACATCGAAGGTTGTTGGCTGGTTGGTTTCCAGTCAGTGCCACTCTGGTTCTATGTGTCATGCAATTATGTGGTTTTTTAGGTGGGCTTATGATTGGGATTTTACATTAGGCCCTACCTATATGCACCTGGTATGTAAGCTATCATGGTTTAGATCAGCTACAATTACCAATTAAGGGGTGGATCAATTCTGTAAAATTAGATATAGGGATCTATACCTATAAAATTTTGGAGGGCTTCTGTAACGAAGGCCTCTAATTCCAAACTATTCCTCCATTCATTACTTAGTTTAGGTTAAACTAAAATAAAAAATGAAATATAGTTTGATCTAAATGTCTGTTGTCTTTTAGACGAACGACGTAGGATTTGGTATTCCTAATAAATTTTGAAGTCTATGGCGAGACTCATCAAAATGAATAGATAATCTAGAATAGAAACGATCGAATCGGTTCAATTTAGAAATTATGAGACCAGTGTAGTTTATTGTACCTTGAGTAGCTTTAAACTACATTGACTCTTCGACGATTGAGATTTAACAAAACGAACTGCATGTTGGCATAGTTAAATCCATATCATTCATTAACCAATGTTAATACAAAACCTTTTTGGCTGGGAGTGTTCAGAACCAAACAATATCTCAACTAATGACAACAGTAATGACTAAACAACAAGGAAACAACGTTTCACTGCTTCGACACACTCTTGTCGTCAGATTCCAAAGTGCAACACACAAGAAAAACAGGTCTCAACTTTATGACCGAGGTCAAATTAAATCTCGTGGATTTAAACGGTTGTTAAGGTTAGTTTTTTGTTGTGGGTTTTAGGCTTAGCGTTTCTAAGTTCAAATTGGACAATGCGACTTATAGGGTGGAATATACGGTAGTTTAAACCTGATTAGTAAATTGGACAATGCGACTTATAGGGTGGAAAATACGGTAGTTTAAACCTGATTAGTTTATTTACTAACTTGTGTTTGGACGACCTTATTATCCCATGAAGTCGGTGAGTTTGTGAGATCTTTGTCTTTTGTGGAGTCATTGAACGCCTTGTAAGGTTTGATCTGATTTCGATGTACCCATTTAGCAATTGGCTCTTTGCGGCCTTTGCTGATTTTGATTTCGTAGACGACTGAGGACACTTTGTCTGTTATCAGATGAGGTCCAGTCCACCTGGGCATTAGTTTGCGGGCGAGAGTTCCGGTCTCGGACCCTCCTTTCCCGGTTGCTGGGGCGAACGTATAGTACCAGACTCTGTCTCCCACTTGGAGTTCATTATGAGAGGCCTTCTGGTCGTAGTACGCCTTGCGTCCTTCAGCGGATTTTTCCAGGTTTTTCTGGGCGAAAGCAAAAGTGTTTCTGAGGTGTACATTCAAATCTTTCATGTATTGTTGTGTAGTGTAGGCTGTCGCCATGGCGGCGTCGCCTGGTTGGTACAACAGGTGTAGAGGGAGAGTCATTTGTCGACCGGTCATCATCTCGAAGGGAGAGATGCCAGTTGATGTGTGTGGAGTGGCTCTTATGGCCATGAGGACCAGAGGGAGTTTCACGTCCCAGTCCTTGTGGTTTGCAGCCACGTATTTCTTCAAAATACTCACCACAGTTCTGTTTGCTCTCTCTACTTGGCCTGAAGCCTGTGGGTGGTAGCCGACATGAAAGTTGGCCTTGACGCCTAGCGTCTTCCACAGTTCTTTCATCACTTCACCTGTGAAGTGTGTACCTTGGTCTGAGTTCACCCGAAGGGGAAGTCCAAACCTTGAAAATATATGATTCATTAACAACATAGCAGTGGTTTGTGCTGTGTCGTTGGGAGCTGGTAGGCATTCTACCCATTTGGTAAATGCACAGGTTACCGTGAGAAAATATTTATTTCCTCTAGAGCTCTTAGTGAGTGGTCCAACCCAGTCGATCTGGAGGTCAGACCATGGGAATGCAATGCCTCTGCTTTGCAGTGGTGCTCTGTGAAGTGGTCTGGTTGGCTGAAACTGGCCACAGACCACGCACCCTTCAATGTAGTCCTTGACATCCTTTTTCATTCCAGGCCAATAGGCAATTTGTTTTAATGCCGTCAGCGTGGCTTTATCTCCTTTGTGTCCTGCGGACGGGAGATCATGGGCATGAACTAACATCACCCCCCTTTGGTCATGGGGAACCACGAACACAGGTGAGGACGTTGGTCCATGAGCGAAAGTTAGGATGCCCTTGATTAGTTTTAGCTGTTTGCGCAGCTGGTAAAGGACTTTAAGGTCTGGATCGGAATCCAGTTCGTCTTTAGACGGAGTGTTTTTGTCTGGATCAGTCAGGTACAGTATCATGGAGTTGATAGCAGGATCCGACTTCTGTAGTTGGATGATGTCTGGGTCAGTCAGTGCGGGTCGTACAGAGACTGCGTCGTCAGCAGGTCTGGCTGCGGCCTGTGCACGTGTGACTGCCATAACCCTGACTGTAGGTTGTATTGACAGAGTCTTGATTAACCAGGAAGGGTCGAAGGACCATAAAGGACCTTCGTCGGCTCCTTCTTTGGCTAAGGAATCTGCAATGTCATTGTAGTGCTTGTCATCGCCTGGGACTCTAGAATGTCCTGGAACTTTCTTCCAGTAGATCTGTAAGTCGTGTGATGTCACCAAGTGATCACACGCTATGAAAAGCTCTTTGTGTTTGACCACTTTCCTGTCGCTTGTTAGGAAACCATTCTGTTTCCACACAGCGAGGTGACAAGCGAAACTTAAACGAGCATAGTTAGAGTCAGTGCAGATGACTAGCGTCTTGATGGAGTGTTCTACTACCATCTGGAGAGCTATTAGGATTCCTGCAATCTCAGCGTACTGAGAAGTCTGAGAGCCTAATTTGTAGCTGAAAGTTATCTGCTCTTGGTCATGGAGGAGAACCCCTCCAACACCTGCTCTGCAGATTTTGTCGCGGAGGAATGAAGATCCATCCACGTACAATGTTGTCATATCTTTGCAGATATTGTCATCAAAGAAGTGGTGATTCGGGTCTTCAGTTACTGGGGGTTTCACCTCAACCGGCGGCTGGGTGGCTGGTACATCTTGTGTACACTTTTGGCAGATTGCCAAGTCCGTCCCCAGATGTGACTTCTTGTTTTGACCATAACGTATGTCTAGGTTAAAACTTTGAAGCGCCATGAGCCACGTTGCAACACGTGAGTTTGTTACCACACCATCTCTGATGCGTTCACTGTTAAGAAAGGTCACTGGCTGGTGTTGTGTTTCCACAATTATTTTCTGTCCACCAATGTAGCTGGAGAAATGTTTTACTGCCCACACTGTGGTCAGTAGAGCTTTCTCACAGTCTGAGAATCTCAACTCGGGGCCTGCCATCGTCTTGCTGGCGTAGGCCACCACACGCTTGTCTCTGTCGTGTATCTGGTACAGACCTGCACTTATACAATGAGCTGAGAAGCCCACTTCCAAGTAAAACTCTTTGTTGTAGTCTGGGTAGACTAAACATGGGGCTGACTTGATCCTGTTTATAAGAGCGTCCATTGCCTGCTGCTGTTTGTCAGTCCAGACAAATGGAACGTCTTTCTTTAGGAGTTCAGTCAGTGGCTTTGCAAGGTCTGCATAGTTTTCTATGAACTGGTTCGAGTAGTTACACACGCCAAGAAAACTTTGTAGTTCTTTGAGATTGGTGGGGACTTTGAGATTGTCAAGGCCTTGGGTGCGAGTCAACTGTGGTTGTACTCCGTCTGGACCTACGAGTAGGCCAACGTAGTCCACCTTGGTTCTGCACCACTGGCATTTAGACAGTGATATTTTAGCACCAGCAGTTGTCAGCTGATTCAGAACGTGGTCGATCTCAGCCAAATGTGAGTCCAGTGTTGGCTGCCTCAGAAGGACATCGTCCACGTAAATCAGTGTCCCACGCTCATGGGCGTCTGGACATGCTTTGTTCAAGAAGATGTTGAACTCCGCAGGTGAGTTAGCGTAGCCAAAGGGACACCTGGTAAAAGTGTATTGTCGGCCACCAAAGGTGAAAGCTAGTTTGTATTGGTCCTCGGCGCGCACAGGGATGGTCCAAAAACCAGAGGCGACGTCGAGGGTCGAGAAGTACTTACCATTGGTGACCTTGGGCAGTTCCTGTTGGAGCTGGGTCATCGGCCACCGTGATAAGGGGACTTGTTTGTTTAGCTTTCTGTAATCAATTGTGAGTCTCCACTTTCCATTTGGTTTTAACACTGGCCACAAAGGCGCAGAGTAAGTGCTGTTACAGTATCTGATGATACCATTCTTTAGAACAGGGGTGCTCACACTTTTTCAGCATGCGAGCTACTTATTAAAAAAAACAAGTCAAAAAGATCTACCCAAAACAAAAATGCAAAACATATAATTATCTTCAAATGTATTAAGGATTCTTTTTATGTACAATGTACCTATGTTGATGTACCTTGCATAACTGAATAAGCAAATATTGCACAACACATGTAATAAATCAGGGGTCACCAACGTACCAAATGGGGTGATGGTGACAGCAATATAGATTTTTTAAATTTTATTTTAAAATAATATGGTAGAAATATAACAGAGTTGTTAAGTTTCCCTGCCCGCTCCAGGTCTCTGAGGTCAGATAGCTCCTGCTCTCTGTTCCACGGACAAAATATAAACGTTGGGGTGACCGTGCCTTTTCTGCGGCCGCACCTCGACTCTGGAATACGCTCCCGCTTGAGCTACGTCAGATTACTGAACTTGGCCTTTTTAAATCGAAGCTTAAGACTTTTTTATTCCAACTGGCTTTTAGTAATTAAATATGTGGTGACATTTCTGGTTTTATTTTTGCTATTATGTTGTGTTTTCTTGATTTTTAATCTGTTGTCTTTTACTGTACTGCACTGTTTTTTGTTAAGCACTTTAGTCACCATCACCGTGGTTGTGTAAAGTGCTATACAAATGAATAAATGAAATGAAACTGATCCCCACCCCCTTCTTTATAAGAATCTGGTCTTTTACTTTAATAAATGTAAAAAAAAAAATCATTAGATATTTTTTACTTTAATAAATGTCATTTCTAAAAGCCCCCTCCAGCAAATCTAAAGTGGTCCACAGGCCACCAGTTGATAACTACAGTTGTGGCAGGTTGTTATGGCTCCAGACACGTTTAATTTAGTGAAGGAAAGCATAAAAATGTCTCTTTTGATACGGAGAGATTTACAGCGGTGTATTTTACAGACTGTCCCTGAACGCAACGCGAAAGTGTGCAAATGCTCGCGCTACGGGACAGGGAAACGTGCAGAGAACGGAGAGTAGTCAAGGAGGTTATTCTGTATGAAAAGTGTCTCGTATGATTTTAATAATAAAGCCACGTCAGCTCCCAACCAGTATGTTTAAGCGTGCAGAGAAACAACACAGCGTCACTCACCCGGAAGATGGTGGCGGCAAATCGCTTTTGAAGTTGCTGCTGTCCGAACAGGGATTTTAGTGCACCTTTCTCTTTCTCAGCTGGCTTTTCGGTGGGAAGTCGATGTCGTATTTTCCATGAACAGTCCGAAATCTGATTGTTTTCGCTTAGTATGTTTTGCTGCGTTCAACTTCCACCTTCGCGCCATTGTTTTTAGAAGCTGCATGAGCGTGACCTAAAGCTCTCATCTGATTGGTTGCCGTGTATGTCAATCAAGTGACGGGATGTTTGCAGTTGTCATCTGATTGGTTGCCCTGTATGTCAATCAAGTAACGGGATGTTTCATTGGCTGACAATTTTTTAATGTCACGCTGTGGGAAAAAAAAATAATAATAATGTCACGCTGCGATCGACAGTAATGCCTCCGCGATCGACCGGTCGATCGCGATCGACGTAATGAGCAGGTCTGCTTTAGAAGGTTATCAAGGATTTCCCTGATAGGTTGATGCGCTGCCAGAGGAATCTTGTACTGTCTGACAAATGTGGGTGGGGCTTCGGGCGGGGTTGGGATGCTCACTGAGTGGAGCGTGGTCAACCCACAATCCATTGAGTCGGTTGAAAATGATTTCTCAAACTTTAAGAGAACTTGACGTAGTCTGTCCCTTTCTCCATCAGTTTTCAGGGCGTCGGCTTGGGCGACCACCTGTTCGATCTGAGAAGAAATTGAGAGGGGTTCTTGTTCTTTGGGGAGCTCCAATGAATCCCTTTCTGTGTCATTTACCCTGTTTATAGGCAGGACACTATAGGTATGAGAGCTTAGCTTGATGTCTCGGTTAGGACCGACCCCATAGACTGTGTCTTGGTCGACCTCATTGACTGAGACGAGAGCTATGGCCTGTTTTGGCTTTGTGAACAAGACTTGCCCCGTGTATTCATGTGGGATCAGGTATTCTGGGAGTCCTCCCAGAAATGTAATGCTCAGCTCAAAATCATGGAAATCAGTGGAGATCAACCATCCTATTTTTGTGTATTTCTTGATCAGTACCGCTTCCGTGCCTGTGTTACACACAGCAACAGATGTGGTTCTGCAGTCGAGGCTCACTTGTCTCGTGGCCTCAATGGACAGTCCTAAGTTGTAAAACTTAGGAGATAGTTGAAAGTATGCCTGCTTTTGGCTAATAGCTTGATTAGCTATGATGTGAACTTCCACCATCTGGTTCATTGCCTGAGGTAGTACTGTGATGGATTGGTTGCAAGCAACCTCGCAGACTTCTGGTATGGTCTGTCCAGCTTTGAGATTTTCTGTGCTTAGCACAGGAGAATCCATTTTGTCTGTTTCCAGCGACCACAGTACATTGTTGACGGTGTCCACTCGGACACCCAATCTTACCAAAATGTCAGAGCCTATATAGGATGCATGTGGTAAGTTTTGGACCACGAGGAACGGGTGGACCAGTTCTCGTTTGTTCCAGTTCATGTTCAGGCGAATGACTCCATTTGCGGTCATTACCCGCTCACTGTTGGGATCGAGATGAAAGCGTAAAGCTTTCTTCGTTAGTTCTAGACCCATATGTTTTTTAACCAAGGTTTCATAAAGAGCTTGGCTGATTGCTGAATTATCTGTCCAAGGAGACAGTACAGCATCTTCGGTGTGGGATCCCTGGATCTCGACACCTTTTACTACCTGTTGTAGGTAGTGTTCAGTGAGTGCTGATTGTTTCAGCTCGCAGAGGAGGCTTTCTTGTTGGGCCTCTTCTGCCTCACCTGTTTTTGTAGGTTCACTTACCGGGCTCTTGTCCTCAGATGAGGTGTCCCGTGTGTCCTTTGCGGTACCTGCGGTTAGGCAGTCTGTATCACAACTAGGAGGCACTTTTATTGGCAGAGGCTTTCTCACTGTGCTCCACATTTTCTGTCGGCCATAGTCTATAATTGCATCAAAGCGGTTTATAAAGTCTTGGCCAACTAGAAATGGGAATGAATCGAGTGTAGACACATGTACCGGGTGGTATAATGTCATTTTGCCAATCTGCATGTGAACCATAGCTATAGCTGTTAGGGTTGTTCTCGTCTCTGCGAGACCCTGTAGTTCTATAGCACTTTTTACAAGGGGTATTTGCCTGTGAACACCGTTAGCGGCGGTCCGTAGTTCCTCGAACAGTTTGGCTGACATAATGGTAATGTCGGCTCCGCCATCCAGGAGTGCTTCATGCGTGAGGACCCCTTCCAGTGTGATTGGCAGGTAAGCTTTCATAGCCTCCCCCCTTTTTTCAAAGTCACACAGAAACCTTAAAGGTTTCGGCCAATCATTCTGTTTACGTTGACCTCTGACTGTGTAATCTTTCTTCATCTGAACCGTCAGTGCAGTCACCAACGTGTCTGAGTTTTCAGTTCGTGGCGGGTCACTGTCGACGATGGTTGAGTCCCCCCCCCTTGTTTGATGAGGGGCTGTTAGAGTCTGTGACAATAATGTCATGGTCACTGTCAACGTCTTGTTGACCGACACACTCTGGACTGTCAATGTATTGACTGTCATTATCCTGATTGTCAGCATTCTGACCATCAGTGTCTTGTTGACTGTCGTGATTTGCGTGCTCCGACTTACTATCAACGATAGTGCTACACATCACTCCAGGTTTGTTATCATTGCTTGTATTATCCAACTCTTTTAACAACCGACGTAATTTCTCCATGTCCTCTGGGGACAGAGAATTATGGCCTTTCTTCTGGAACTTTTGCGATTTTTTGCCTGTCTCGGACTGTTCCATTCGAGGGGCAGGAGGGGCTTGTCCTTGACCTGGGGGTTCCTGTAGGGACCCCCTTTTGTGATATGGTTTACTTTTGTGACCATCATTCCTATCTTTAGGACGTGCGCCCCCCTTTTGAAATCGTTTTCCGTACTCTGGGTCTTGTCTGAGCCACTGCGGTTCATAGTTCCAGCGGGCACCTTCACTACGTGGTCTGTTAGGTCGAAAATTCTGTTTTTTCTCACTCTTTGTAGGATGGGGAGTCGGTTTCCGCACCCCTTCCAGCTCTAGTGAGTTGGATTTGACCATTTCACCAGGACACACCTCAAAGGGTGTTTTGTTTGGTGTGCGACCTGTAAAAACATCTATCGCGCACTCTCTTATTTCTTCGATGGACCTCCGTTTGTAGTTTGCGCTGACATGTACTTTCTCTCTTATGTCAGGGCAAAGATTTTTGCTGAAGATATATTTAAACCCTATCTCTTCCTCCATCTCTGGCTCGCATCTGTCACCGAAATAGGCACGGAATATTCGGTCATAATATGACCTTGGGTGCTCATTCCTACCTTGCTTGACGTCAGCCGCCGCTATGATGCCATCGGGCCCCGTGCAAGGAGTATACTCCTTTATCAGAGCAGCACATAAAAGACTGTAGTCTTTCATCACGGCGTCCCGTTGACGCTTCATGAAAGCATGCACTGTCCTGTCCGAGGTTAACCTTACCAGACAGATTTTATCATCAACTGTAGCTTCTGGGAAGCGTTGAAGCTGGAAATCAAGATCATCGAGATAGATCTTGGTTTCATGTGAGCCCATCGGGCCTGGAGCGAAGGTTTGAATGCTTTTAGCCATATTCCGTAGTTCAGCCATTGAAAGAGGAGTGTGTGGGTTATTATCAGATCCACCCACCGGCGCATCCGGTGGGTTTGTTGGTTTTAGAGGCCCTAAGGGACGGCGTGGTGGATTAGGCGATGGAGTTAATGTTCTAGGCGGTGGTGTCGGTGTTCTAGGCGGTGGTGTTGGTGTTCTAGGCGGTGGTGTTGGTGTTCTAGGCGGAGGTGTCGGTGTTCTAGGCGGAGGTGTCGGTGTTCTGGGCGCATCTGGAGACTGACCTTTAATTAATTCCAGACGTTTTTTCTTTTCTTTGATTAATTTGTATTCAGTTGAGGCCAGCTTCTCCCTGCACTCTTTTAATTCTACTCGGTAGTCTGTACACTCGCGTTGTAATTCACAACACCGACTGTAGAGTTCATCTTTTTCAAGAATGACCGCCTCATGTTGTTTTTGTTTGTAAACCAGTTGAGCTGCACCGTCCATCTGAGACTGTTTTAGTGACTGAACCTCCACCTGCAGCTTTTCAGCTTCGAATCGAGCTAGTTGTAAGTCAACATTGAATGCTGACTTATCCGCCATGTGCGCTCTTTGTTCACGCTTCAGATCATGCTCTAGAACTGAATTTACTCTGACTTCCTGGTCCAACCTGGCCTTTAGTAACAGGGCCAGCTTTGCTAAACGCTCCATACTGACCTTTTTTGCTTCCTTTTTTGAGCCACTTTCTGCCATTGTTGACAGCTCAGCGTTTAATGTCAGTGGAGTCATTTCAGGCACCTTTTTACCATAATCTGTGAACATTTTAGCAAGCTGCCCTAAAACCTCATCAATACAGTCAGGCTTATGTTTTCCAGGCTTTTGATCCAGGCCTTGAGGATCTGGGTCAACTGGCCCTGTATCTGACTCTGCATCTGACTCTTTGTCAGACTCTGCATCAGACTCTTTGTCTGATTCAGGATTTGATTCAGGAGGACCCGGCTTTGGGTCTGAATCCGTGACCAGATCCCTCAGACTAGAATCCTTATCCACCTCTTCTTTTTCTGCCATCGTTTTGTTTTGATTTTGTTTGAATCAACAAGATGGTATTTATTATAGTGTATGCAAATAAATGTTTTCTTAGCGTTGAGTTATTTAACTAAAACAGCTTTCTGGTTTTCTTCATGTAATCTGTAAACAAGTCTTTTATTCATTCAGTACCTTTTATTTATTTTAGGTTTTACCTTCGATGAAAATGTTGTAAGTTAAAGCCTTTGTGGCCGTATTAACTTAATAGACTTATTTTTTAAAACAATTACAGTACTGTTAAACCACGCTTAATTTTTCTGTCTTTCACTCAAACGCCTTTTAAAAGATTTCAAATAAATGCAATGTTTACACTAAAATGTTAGCAGATCTTGTTTTATTTCTTTTTTCTAAGAGAATGTATTTGGAGCGAGAAGTTTACTTTTGTTTGTTATTTTAAATTCTTTTGTATTTAAAATAAGCAAACATGTTTGTCTGTACCTCTGTTATTCTAAAAATTATTTAAAATAAACAGGAGTTATTGTCTGTGCACAGAACAATTTTAGAGCTGGTAATTCACCATAAAAATGCTGACTTTTTATGAGAAAATTCATCTGTTAACGTCTTCTAACCAACAGGGGGCAGCTTCAAGTCTTAATGTTATCACGAGGAGACTGATTTTTTTTATTCAGTATTTAAACTAAAAACAATCTTTTAGAGTTAGTTTCTAGTGTGTCCGTGATAAGCACTCGAACCTCGTTCTTGTCAGAGACAAATCTATGTGGTTAGACAGTTTAGATGGCTTCAAATGGGTTTTTAAACTCTCAGTGAAATCTCTGTTTGTCCTGTGAGTGTGAACTGCTTGTCACCCAAAGTGCACCTGGAAATGACGACAAAAATAGGCGGGTCGACGCAGCGCGTCACCAGCTCTGCTGAGCGAGGCGGAGCTCGCTACACAGATACGTGACGTCAACCAATCAATCACAGCGCTTGTAGTTCATTCCCAAGCATTCATGGTGAATGCAGTTTTATTACCTTCAACCAATGCAGTGCCGGAAATGACGACAAAGTGGGTTGTCGCAACGACGTGCGTTCCCAATTCAGCGAATCAGCGTTCGCTTCGAGAGTGATTGACAGCTCACAGCCCTCGTTCATCCAATCACAGCTCATAAACAAACATGTATGACACGTAGCTGTAACGTTAGCTTAGCACAGCAGAACACAACTTTATAGACTCTTAAACAACTCAAACGCCTCAAATTAACTTCCCAAAATTCTGAAACGTGGCAATCACATTTAAAACAGGCACAACTTAGCTACGCTCAGTAACCCAGCACTGCAGCTGTAGAACAAACACGGACTCGCTCGGAGCCACTTCAAGGTCGGTTCCGGTCCACTTTTTAAATGGAGCAGGAATCGGGTCTGAACAGAACCACTATCCGACACGTTCTAACAGTAATATGCTTCTTTGACCTGCTCTAACATGTAAAATACCAGCACAGCAATCTTTTCGATGTTAATAATAGCTCTTCAGGCTTTTGACTCGGCGGTCAAACAAAGCTTTGTACAGGAGTGTGTGCGTGAACTGGACCGAACCAGAACCCCCACAGACCACGGGCTGACAAAACCTCACCTAAAAGCTTCCAACAGCGTGTAAAAGAGTTGAACGAATAACAATCTCTCAGCCTCAAATGATAAAAACATGCAGAATCTGCCTGTCTTGACACTTCCAGCCAAAATTATTATCCTCAGAGTTTAAAACTTGGATCCTTTTATGCAAACATGACGTTACAGTTCATGAGAGATCACAGATTTATCAATAAACTTTCAGAAACCGGTACGAGGCCACCAGATGTAAAGGATTATGAGGAGGTCAATATTAATACTGACCTCTTTACCTTAATTAATTTACTTATTCAGATTGAATAGTAATTTCACGGATTCTTTTCTTTTTCAGTTTACCCAATATTTCTGTGATCTTGATGATGGATAAATAAATAAAGCCATTAAGTGACAGAGACGTTAACTTAGTTTGATATGTCAAAGAGACACTATCATTTATTTAAAATAAATCAACTAAATTAACACCATTACACTTGATTGACATGATTTCACTTTCTTTCAATTTAACACGTCAGCACAGTTAAATTTAACACAACAGACTTCAATACTGGATGTTAAACATATTTAGTCTGAGGGCTCTTTAACTTAAATAGTTTCCAGCTTAGAATTTAGGGAAAGGAGATAGGAGGAAGATGGAGAGATGGTTTAAAGGAAATTATCTTGAGCATGTTACCAGAAATGACACTTCTCATCAGATTTCTGCTGAAATCCAGGTACGTTTGTAAACAGCTCTTTACCTTCGACGACGAGTCTGATAAAGAGATGACACCAGCCTGTAAGATACACAGAGTCCTTCAGGCCCAGTTCGTCCGAACTGGTTATTCGTTACGTTT
>JBBPBX010033466.1:0-20066 GCA_038048925.1 Garcialebias charrua
GTTTGCAAAGCATTACAGTTTGGATGTTACTGCGTGTGATGTCACTCAGGCTGTCATTTCTAACACACTGTAGAAAGCGACCTTGAGATGCCTATTGAATAAAGGCGGACGTTCACACTAGCATGCATTTTACTGAGCATTTCAAGGGTGTGAATGAATTACGTTCCCATAGTGATATGTTGCACCGAGTGACAAGACTGATAAGGGAACTGAAAGTTATGCATCATAACTCAAGTTCCCTGAAGGAAGGGAACAAGGTGCAACATATCTGGCCCTTTCAATGCTGAAAGCTCGGTGAAGTGCATTTTAGAGAAAGATGGATGGGCATCAGCGGCTTAAGTACTCAGAGGGCGGGGCCTCTGGCGCGACGCTGACGTTCCTGCCGTAAAGGCGTGAGTGTATTCCCTCAGGTAAACCGCGCGGGGTGCAATTTCCCATAGTGATATGTTGCACCTCGTTCCCTTCCTTCAGGGAACATGAGTTATGGTGCATAACTTTCAGTTTTCACTGATGGACGTTGAATTTTGACAGTCGATGAGGAAGGTCGGCTTTGGAGCCCAGCTGAACTGAGCACAGGGAATGAGTGGTCGTTTTCCACGCAGCAGAAGGCAGCTGAAAAGAGACCCTCTGAACAACAGCCATGATGAAGAAGCTGTCCTGGTGGAGAGTTGGCTCTGAGTCAACCCTGATGTCCTGAACTTCTCAAACACCCTGAGAATGTCAGCAGGCTGGTTCCTACATAGCCCTGGGGAAAACAACCCTGGTTTTCACATGGAACTCCAGCAAAGCCATCATATCTGCTGTGGTAATGAGAAAAATTGACGTATCTCTGTGGCAGGACAAAACATTTTCCTTCTGATGAGAGAACCCAAAGTGACAACTCTGTTTAGATAATTTTATTCACAACTCTGAGATAAACTTGCCTAAATTTTAATGTTAAGATCTAAGAACCTTAGTCTAAATTGAATCAAAACTCCTTCTCAAAGTCCTCAGATTTATGTAATTTACTTTCTACTATTGGTTGTTCATTAATATTCAGTATTTGCCATAATTTCCATGACATAATTTAAATTGAAAATAAACGTTACAGAATTGTATTTAAATTACGGATTTTTCATGTTTTCTTTGAGGGACAGAATCAAGTTCGCTACAAGAACTTGTGGTTTATATATGTTTGAGATGATGCCGGTCCAGCGTAAATACCTGTTAAAGGGTAGGAGTTTGACCAGACCAGCCTCATGTACAAAGACTTGCGTGGATTTCTTACTGAAACGTCACGTACGGTCAAATCCAGAAAACGGCGTACGCACAAAAAAATCCAGATGTATCAATTGTGCGTACGCCTGAATCCACGCACATTCCTTTTGTACATCACAATTAACGTGGAACTGAGCGCACGTGAGACACCTCCCCTGACACGCCTTCATTTACATATGTTAAACAGATGCAAATTACTTCCTGCATGTGTGAAGGACATGTTTGTTTGATCCCTGCGCGATCAGAAATTATTTCTAGATTCAGGAAAATAATGAATTTAATATAATATGAGTGAGGAAAAAATCCTAAGTAAGAATAGTAATAAGATTTTTGACTCGTGGCAGCAGCAGAAGCACATGCAGAAACATTGCTTCCTGGTGTGCGGACGTGCAATGAGCTGCTGCTGAAAGAAACTCGAAACCGGTGCGTGAGTACTATGATAAATCTTCGGTAAGTCCTTATTTATTTAAATTCATACTATATATCTTTATGTAAGTTCAAGAGTTTACTAAAAATTTAACAACTGATTTTTTTTCTCTGATAATTACTGCAAACAAACTGGAGGGTGAGACTCTGAGGGGACTCGAATCGTTTGTTGACGAGTGTTTTGAGCGCTTAGTTATGAGCAACGCTGCTGCATCTGACGGTGCTAGCGATTTAGCTACCGAAAATGCTAACGTCCCTACTGCGAAGCGCCTTCGGCCTGGTAGCTCAGATAGTTCGGGTAGCACTTCAGAACCAAGTTCTGACGGTTTCACGGCTATTCTGGAGGCAATACATCAGAAGCTGTCTACCTTTGACGCCCGCTTGGCTTTAGTGGAGGTGTTGCACCGCGAGTTTTCGAGCTTGAGGGACTCGTTAGAGTATAGCCAGCAACAGTTAGCATCTCTTGCTAAGGAGAACTTGGAACTAAAGGGAACAGTTAATCAACTCACCAATCAGATGTCGCAGATATCCGGTGAGAATAAAAAATTGAAAGAATCCATTTTAGACATCCAATCAAGAAGCATGCGTGAAAACCTAGTCTTCTCTGGAATTGAGGAACGAGCCGAGGAGGATCCTGAGGCCTCGGTTCGTAGCTTCATGCAGGCCCAGCTGAAGCTGTCGTGTGACGTGGTTAAAACCATCACTTTTGAGCGAGTTCACCGCCTCGGGGCTCGGCGACCTGGGAACACTAGGCCGCGGCCTATTATCGCTAAATTCACTTATTTTAAACAAAAAGAACAAGTTAAAAGCCGAGGTAGAGAATTACGTGACACACACTTCAGTATGAACGACCAATTTCCAGCTGAGATCTTGACTAGGAGGCGTGCACTGTTCCCGATAAGGAAAAAAAATATAAACGAAGGTAATAGAGCTACAATTTCAGTGGATAAACTTTACATCAACGGTCAGATGTTCAGGGATCCAGAAGTTACTCCTTGGCTTTATTAGTCAAAATCAGCAAGGTAAGAACTATTATTATTATTAACTATTATTATTTATTTTTATTTTTTGTCTTTGGTTGCTAATATTGATCAATATTATTAAATATAGTATTTATTAATATTACTTACCAGATATATGTAATTTTTTCAGCACAGCTCGGTTGGTGGGTTACACAGATCGTGGTGGTACACGAGGTGGAATGACACTTTATGTGGTAAGAGGGTTCTTTTGTTGTGTTTTCTTATTATGTTTGGATGTTTACTATTTCTCTTCGTTTTGTTGTTTCTATTTTTCTAACTTAACAATTGTCAGCACACAAGCACAAGGGTTCACGTACATAATTGTATATCCATACAAATACTTCATAAATGAAAAATTCCCTGATTCATTTTCAAAAACAGTACTTATTTAAAATATAAATCATAAATAAATTATCCTTAAGGAATATGTTTTTGTCTGGATCTATTGTTATCTTTTATATTTGTGATAGTGGGTGTGGTATAGATTTATTATCATTAGCACAAGTATGGGTTCTTTAGGGTTTGTCACATGGAACATTAATGGAGCCGGTAGCCAACATAAAAAATATAGGATTTTTAACCAGATTAAAAGATTAAAGGCAGATGTTGTATTACTCCAAGAAATTCATAAATTGGCCTCAACTGTAGATGAGCTAAAATCTTCAGAGTTTCCTAATGTATTCTCAGCCTGTTATAATTCTAGACAAAGAGGGGTAGCAATTTTAATACATAAAAATGTTAACTTCACAGTATTAGATCAGGTTATAGACCCACACGGCAGATATATAATATTAAAGTTATCAATATTTAGACAAAATTATTGTATAGTTAGCATATATGGGCCAAATGTAGACGACGCTTCTTTTTTTCATGATTTTTTTTCCACTCTATCAAAGCACATGGATTCCTCACTGGTAATGGGAGGTGATCTCAACTTTGGTTTCAATGACAAAATAGACAGACTGAATACAGTGGGAACTCAACGCAGTTGGCAATCTATAAATATAGTTAAACAGTATATGAATGATTATGGACTCTGCGATGCATGGCGTTCTTTTCACCCTGATAGCAAAGAATATTCTTTCTTTTCACATGTGCATCACTCATATTCTCGTATAGATTATTTCATAGTAAGCAATTCATTGCTGACCAACATTTCAGACACTAAGATACACACTATTGCTGTCAGCGATCATGCACCAGTTACTCTATATTTAGATTATAAAAAAGAAACTAGAAAAAATATAAATTGGAGATTCAATACATCACTGCTTCAAGAAGAAGAATTTTTGCAATATTTTAAAATAGAATGGGCATCATATTTAGAGTTGAATGATTTGCCAGGAACATCAGCATGTACACTTTGGGAGGCTGGGAAAACAGTTATGAGAGGTAAAATAATATCCTATTCAACAAATAAAAAGAAAAAAGAAAATAAACGTATTGAGGAATTAGAGAAATCCATTAAACTATTAGAAGGTCTACAAGAAGAGGAAACACAGCAAAAACTACGCAAAGTAAAATTAGAACTAAATGAAATTATTGATAAGAAAAATAAATTCTTGATACAAAGACTTAGATTAGATAATTTTGAATACGGTAATAAATCAGGGAGCTTTTTAGCTAATCAACTTAAATTAAACAAAGAAAAAACATATATATATGGTATTAAAGATAAAGATGGAAATATAATTCATGATGAGGGAAAAGTAAACAATGTTTTTAAAGATTTCTATAAAACTCTATACACTCCACAAATAAATCCATCTAATGAGGATATTAATGAATTCTTAGAGAAAGTAACACTCCCAAAACTAGATATTAGTCAATCATCAAAACTAGACTCACCATTAACTTCAGATGAGCTCCATGAAGCAATTAAAAGCATGCCTAATAAGAAATCGCCAGGTCCTGATGGATATCCAGTAGAATACTATAAAAAGTTCTGGGATATACTGGAACCGATATTTTATAGAGTGCTACTTGAGTCAGAAGAAAATGGCAGGCTACCAACACATATGAATTCAGCCAACATTAGTCTCTTATTAAAACCAGGCAAAGACCCAGTATTACCTACCAGTTACCGCCCAATCTCTCTTATTAATGTAGATGTTAAAATAATTTGTAAAGTCTTATCTAAAAGACTAGAGAAGATAACTCCTGTTATTATACATCCAGACCAAACCGGATTCATAAAAGGAAGACACTCAGACACAAATACACGAAGATTATATAATGTAATAGAGTATTCGTATTTTAAAAATATTGAAACAGCTATTTTTTCTTTAGATGCTGAAAAAGCATTCGATAGAGTAAATTGGAATTTCTTATTTGCTACCTTAAATAAATTTGGATTTGGGGATTACTTCATTAACTGGTTAAAAATATTATATAGTTCACCAACAGCGTGTGTCAGGACAAATAATCAATTATCTTCAAGCTTCTGTTTACAGAGGGGCACCAGGCAAGGTTGTCCACTTTCACCAGCATTATTTGCTATTTTTATTGAACCGTTAGCAGCAGCAATAAGGCAAAGTGTTGATATTAAAGGCATAAAGGGTAGAAACATAGAACATAAAATGAGTCTTTATGCTGACGATGTTTTGCTTTTTCTTGAGAACTCAGGAAACTCAATATCCAATGTTATCAAGTTAATAAACTCATTTTCAAAAGTTTCTGATTATTCTATAAACTGGACAAAATCTACAGTGCTTCCGATAAATTGTGTGTTTAATAATTCTCTTAATGAAAGACTACAATCAGGTAATATTAAATATTTAGGTGTTAATATCTCTCCTAAATTGGAGGATTTAATAAAATTAAATCATATCCCACTATTAAAGAAAATTGAAGACGATCTTACTAGATGGAGATCTCTACCCATATCACTTATGGGAAGAGTTGCCTCAGTAAAAATGATGGTGCTGCCGAGAATAAATTATTTATTCTCAATGATTCCAAATAAACCTTCAAATGAATGGTTTAAGTCCCTGGACTCTTCTATATCTAAATTCCTTTGGAACAATAAAACTCCGCGTATTAGTTTAAAAACATTACAAAAATCTAAAGATACCGGAGGATTAGAACTTCCAAACTTTTATTACTACTATTTAGCAAACAGATTACAATATATATCAAAGTGGTTAAAACCGAATGCACTAGATGAAACTTGGATAGATATAGAACAAACTTTATGTAATAATATTAGGATTTCAGATCTACCATTTATCAGTACAGATTTAAAAAGACATGTCTGCTTTAAGAGCATCAATATTAGCTCATCTCTGACAGCATGGTGGGAGTATCTGAAAATGACAAAGTCTTCACTACTCCCATGTAGACATACACCTCTCTGGAACAATCCTGACATTCAACAAGAAAATAATATGTTAAATTTCCCAGGTTGGAGAATGAAAGGTATTGAATGTCTGGAACACATATTTGAGGGTATAGACTTTATTCCATTTAATAAATTAATAATACAATATGACATTGATAATAAATATTTCCTACAATACCAACAAATTAAGTCAATTGTAAAAAAGAAATTTAAGCTTAATAAAACATTGTTGGAAACACCAACATGTGTGTTAGAGTTTATTAATTTTCAACCACCCAAATTATTATCTAAAATATACAAAAAATTGTCTAGGATCGATGACTCGATAGCACTACCTGTTGAAAAATGGGAGTCAGATTTATCAATCAACTTTGAACAAAAAATTTGGTCTCAAGTATGTTCAAATACTTTTAAATTGACTAGAATCTCCAATTTACAATTAATACAATATAAGGTTCTCTATAGAGTACATTATACAGGGCAGCGAATGTTTAAGATGGGCTTTATACCATCTAACAAGTGCTCACAGTGCATAAGTAATACACCTGATGATTATATTCACGCGCTCTGGTTCTGTCCACCCGTTCAGAGGTTCTGGGTACAGGTATGTGAAGACTTGTCTAAATGTTTGAAAATTAATATCCCACTCTCTCCATCTGTTTGCTTATTGGGTATCTTTGAAGATGTTATACTAGAAAAAAATACATCCTATATGCTTTTCACTGCCTTATGCATCGCAAAGAAAACCATACTCGTAAATTGGAAAAATAAAAATAATCTTAGCATTAATCAGTATAAAAATCTTCTGTTAGATCATATTAGTCTTGAAACAGCATCTGCCGACACATTGGATCAACCTATTTGGCATTCTTTGATCGGCTCCGTTACGTAGTGAGGGTGGGGGGTCTGGGATGTGGCCTTGTGGGGCATTGGGACTGGAGGGGGGAGGTTGGGGTTTGGGGCGCCGGGGGGTTAGGGCTGCTTGGGCGGGGAGGACCTTGTCTTCGACCTGGGGAGGACCGGGGGGGTTCTGGGGGATATCTGCTGGGGGCGGCATGCGGGCCCTCGGGTGGTCGGTGGCGGCGGTCATGGGTCGCCGGTCGGTGACCCGGCTGTGCTGGGGTGGTTTCGGGGTGGGTGCCGGGGGCTTGGGACTCTGGGGGCGTGTCGTCCCCGGGCTTGGGCCTGGTGGGGGTCGGGGGTCTTGGGCTCTGGCGGGCGGGTCGCCGGGCTATGGGCTGGCTGGCGCTCTGGTGCCCGGCTCTGGCCGGGGGCTCTCGGCTCGCTGGTGGGTTGGGGTTCATATGCTGGGGGGTGGGTGTCTGGGGGCGTGACTGGTGGCCAATGGGAGGGGGCGGGCAAACCCAGCCTGGGTGTCTAATGTGTTATGTGTTCTGAAAGTTGTTAATATGAAGGGTGGGTATAGTATTTCTTCTGGGGTGGGGATTAAGTGGATGTCCTGGATGATGGTCTTGGACTATACTTGGCCGGTGTGCGGGCCCCGGTTGGGGCCTGTTCTTGGTGCTTCCTGGCTCTGTCGACGGTTGGGCGGGCGCTCTTGGCCGTGTCGTCCATGTGGGATTTTGTGTCCTCTTGGACGGCGGGCTGACTGCGGTTCGCAGGGGTCGTGGCGGCCCTGGCGGGTGTGGGCTGTTGGTTCTGCTGTTGGCGGCCCTCGGGGCCGTGTCCCTCTCTGGTCTTGGCTCAATGTCCTGGCGGTCGGAGAGGTGTTTCCTTTACCTCGCTCCTTGGGTGGACCTTGGCGAGCTGGGGGGTAAGCAGGGTCAGCGGGGGAGCTGACTCGCTGTGGGAGCACTGTTCCTGCAGTTATTTTTCTCCCCATCCCTCAACACGCACCTCCGCCCTCTTCATCTTAAATTAATACATGTAGGGAATTTGGGTCTCGGGTGTGCTGCAATGGTTTTACATCTCTGTTGTTAAGAGCACCTGGGACTCAATTTTATATACACTTTAGACCAGGGGTCTGCAACCTGAGGCTCAGGAGCCACATGCGGCTCTTTGGTCCCTCTGCAGCGGCTCTTTCAAGCTTTGACCAAAACTGACATAAAACTTAATTTTATTGGTTGTTATAACAACTGGAAGGGTTAGTTTTAGAAGTTTTCCTACATTACAAGGAGTAAAACATACTTTCACTTTATGCTTTATTTCTTTTAAGTAGGATACCTAATTTTTCTACAGTTAAAAAAATAAATCACATAGGCCTGCATAGTTTATCATTTTAGTTTTTAGAAACTGGGCAAAACTATATAAATTTTTCCTTCTTTACAAGAATCTTGTCTTTTATTTTATCTTAAAATGTAAAAATAGCAGTAAATGTTAAAAATCATTAGAAATTTTTAGTTTTATAAAGTCACTCCTGCTGGCCAGAAAAACGTCCTCCAACAAACTTAAAGTGGTCCGTGGGCCACCAGTTGAAAATCCCAGTTGCAGCAGGTGTTGTGGCTCCGGTCACGTTTAATTTAGTGAACAAAGGAGCAGAAATGGCTCTTTGGATCGAAAAGGTTGCAGACCCTTGCTTTAGACATTCATTCATAAACATCTTCATAAAAGTCACATATAGGGAATGGAGTGAGCACTATGGCTATGGGTGGCGGGATGACACCAATCTCGCCCCCATGCCTATGCTCACTCAACATTATGCATCTAGACAATTAGGGCCTGGGTTAGAGTTGGAGTGGAGGGGAAACTGGTATAGAATAGAATAGAATAGAATATATCTTTATTGACCTTGACATTGCACCGGGGCACAAAGACAACGTTAATGATTACGCACATTCATCATAGGATAGGGACGAGCGCACGAAGTCGCAGCAGTATAAAACCGCGCCACCACAATCAGATATGGAAAAAGGAAAAACACAATAGGTATCATTTGTGATATTCAAAAAGAGAGTCTATCAAAGATTGCCTGAGGACACTCCATGATAAAGTCCCAAAAACTCTATCAGCGAAAGCACAGTCACACGAGACATAGTTGCAGTTTTGACGACAGGCAAGGAGATATTTAGTCTGTGAGTAACTTCAAAGAACACAGTTCAGCAGTTGTTCAGCTGGGCGTCATCCGAGCCACACACAGAGATCTCTGGGGGGTGCGGGTGGGGTCAGCAAGTGCACTTCAACACTACGCTCCAGGAGAAAGTTTCCAAACAGGCCTCTTTTCAAGGACGTGTGCAGAAACCAGATTAGATAGTCTTTTTGTTTATTCCAATTCAGACCACAGTGTTCTTTTTCACTGCAGCCTCCAAGTCCAGACGCTGTTTTCAAAGCCAAAATTCCAAATCATATGAGGTCCCGGTCTATGAACCCCCATCCGTGCCCTGTTGGAGCCCGGGCGGCTGTAAACGAGTTCCAAAGCGCCCCGCAGGTCCCCGGTAGTCCACCGACGCACCCAACGTGCGATTGAGCTCATACAACAGCTGGGACGAGTTGCTCACGGCCCGGATCAGAGAATCATGCTGATCAGGGAGTTTCGCCAGCGCGCTGATAGCCGCCGAAGCCCTCCTCAGCTTCAAGTAGCAGACAGTCCCTCCGATGCCAAAAAAAAGAGCAGCTGCTACTAATAATCCAATAATCCACAAATCTTCCACGTCTTCGACACTTAAGACGGTCAGACACATAGGAATCCATCATGTATCCAGCCGCGTGTGTGTCAGAGGGGCAGACCGCTTCTCCTGGCACGGTCCGCTTCATGGAAAAAATCTTATCTATTGAAGAAACAGCCCAATTTACTAATTCCATCGCAAATTGGTTCGAGTGAGCGCTGAAGTGTCAGACGAGACAAAAAGCAAGCAGGGAGGAGGAAAAAAATTTAGGGAAGGAAGGAGCAGAAAGATATGCGACTTGCCTTCTCGAGAGCGGAAGTAGGAATAATGTATAATGCATTAATGTATAAAGTACAATAATGTATAAAGTAGGTATAATGCTAGCCTTTGCTCCTTCTCTTTCCCTTTTAAATACACTTTACAACAACACTCACCAACAGTACATTTGGGGACGGGGGTGTGTGTGTCGGGGTCTTGATTTGTTAATTTCAATTTTATTTATTTATGTATTTATTTATATATTATTTATTTATTTTTCTCTTACCCCCCTGGTTGCCTTGCGGACATTCTGGGGGTGGGCCGTCAGGGGTTGTGCTGGGGTGTGGGGGGGTTCGGGGCCTGCGGGTTCGCCGTGGGCGGGGCTGGCAGTGCGCTCCCTCTGGGGCTGCTTGGGCTCGGGTGTCCTGTCCTGTCCTGTCGGCAGGGCGCGGGGTGTGCCGGATCTTGGACGTCTGCTGCTCTCCACCCCAGAATGAATGGGTCTACCTCCTGGGTTTGGATGTGGGCTGCCCCATGTAGGGAGCAGGTACATGTCTTGGACCTAGGGGGTATAGAGTGTGCATCGGGATTATGAATGGAGCGTGTCGTTATTGTTTGTCTTTCTGTGACTGAGGGTGAGGATGAGGGTGGGTCTGAATGAGTGTGTCTGTGTATGAATGTTTAAGTGTCAGGCTGGGACTTGGACTGCCCCCTCTCTGATACTTCTGAGGCTACCCAGTGTCGCGCTCCTGCCACGTGGCCCCCTGGTGGGTGTTCCTCTGCCTACGGGCGTGCTTGGGGCCCTCACTATCTGGGGCTGGGCGCTTGGGCGTTTGTCAGCTCGGCCTGGTGGCTGCCTGGTGGGGCTCGGGTCCTCTGGTCCTGTCAGGTCTGGACCTGAGGGATGGGCGTCCCCGGTGCCCGAGCCTCGGTGACCGGCCCTGGGGCTACGTCGGTGCAGCGGGCTCCGGCGGGGGCCTGTGTATTGTCGCTGTTGACCCCGGGGGGTCATTGTGTGTGGTCCCTGGTGGGGTTCGTCCGGTTCTTCCACTTGGTCGGATCTGGGGAGTGGACGAGTGGCTCGTCCTGTTCGGGTGGTCCTGGGGACTCTGGGCTCGGGGTCCTTCCTGGGGTCTTGGGCTTTGATCGCCCCTTCGTCTGTCTCGGGCTTTGGGGGGACGGGTCTCTGATGCTTCACAGTCGCTACTAAATGTTCTATTGGAGGAACCTTATTCACTTATGCATGCTCACAACCACACACAAATGGATACAGGGATGTATAGTAGATGTATGTAGATGGGTATATAAATGAATATAAATATATATGTATGTATATTGTATATATATTTGTAGGTATGGGTATGTGTATTTATAGAAATCTATTGCAAGGTCATGAATATTATCAGTCTTTATGCTTGTATGTTTCGTTGTTGTGTTCTGTCATGTGCTTTGCAGGATTGTGGACGGAGGTTTGGTGTGTTTGCCTTGTGCTCTTTCTGTGGACAATTGTTGTTTTGTTGTCTCACTTTCTCTTTTCTTTCTTTCTCTCTATTAAAAAAAAAAATACATATTGGAGTGAGAGGATGGCTATAAGGTGTGAAGGGAGGCCATCTATAAATGGAAAAAAAAAAGAATAGTAATAAAATGTGTTTATCACGCAAAGAACGAGTGATGTGTGTCGGTGTTTGTGTGTGCGCGCACTCTGCTGTGGTGCGCAACTGGCTCATCCTTCCATCCTGAGTGAAAATATTAACTTTGCGCACGAGTTTATTACCATAATTACTGTACACACAGAGGAACTTAGATGTTTTGACATAGACCTTTGTTTATTTAATAGCTGATATCAGTCTCTGCGTCTCAGTGGAGAGTTTTCATGACATAACGTGATGGAGTCTCCACAAAGGCTGCGCGCACCGCAGCCTTTGTGCGCAGTCTGTTTGTCTGTGAATCTTTTGCTCTCCTACAAGTTATAAGGTGTACTTTCACGTGTCATTTTGGAGAAATCTACAATAAATGCAGATTATGAATCACCTCCACTGCCGGTGAGGGTGTGTGCGCTCCAAGCGCGACCATAACTCAGCCTTTTGAATCATATGGATGAGACCATTCTATTGGATATGGCTTTGTGTGGACTGGACAGCCCCGATCGTTCTGCCAGCTCCCTCTGGAAAGCTCCTGTGGAACAGTTTGATCGCTGCTTCTGCACGTGCACATGTGATGCATGGCTCCTGTGTTGCGCCCCAGAGCGCAGCAGTGCCAAACTGAAAAAGGATTATTCCTGAAAACGGCTGATAAGCCATATCATAGATCAGAAAATTATATCTGTTTATAAATAAATGCTCTGCGTGTTACACTATTTATTATATCCTCCAATAAGGCTGAATCCGTTCCTGTTACATATATTTTTGGCACAACTTTGTGCGTCCTTTATTTAACTGCGTCCATGTGGATGTAATAATTGTTAATCATGTGTGTCTGGTGTGAACAATAATCATTTTCACATCATGAACAGTTAATAATAATAATAATAATAATAATAATAATAATAATAATAATAATAATAATAATAATAGTGAATTCAATTTATAACACACTTTTCATTAATGAAAATCTAAAAGTGCTACAAGGTGCAACAGCATTAAATGTCAATAAAACGAATAATAAAACAATTAAAATCAACAACAGTATCAGCTAAGATCAAAAGTAGAATCATGAGGAGGTATAGTATGCTCGGTTGAGAAGAAAGGTCTTCAAGCTGCTCTTAAAAGTCAACCACAGACTGTGGGGCTTCAGTTTCTCAGAATCACCTGTAAGTGTCGCCAAAGGAACCAAAACCACAGAAACGTGCGTACAGCCTTGGAGTTGCCGTGGAGCTGCACACATTTCAACGTTCAGTTCTGTTTTGATACATACAGAGTTTTGCGTGGAAAATGGCGTACGCAAGGTTTTTGTGCGTACGCACCGTTGATACATGAGGCCTAGTCCAATATCCTATATACATATACAGGTATACTCCTCTACACTGAAGATTCTGCTTTTTTATGTTAATTTCTTAACAAATGTGTACAATAGTGGTAGCACACTGTGCAGCTAGCATAAACTGAGCTCAAAAGACAACAATAGTGTGTCTGGTCGTTTTTTGTTGTGAAATGCTTCTTGGCAATAAATCTTAAATACTCGAAAGCCTGTTTATTTCCCATCAAATTGTGCCATAACATAGGAAAATACATTTGTGGGTTAAACAGGCGTGGCAAGTTATTCATGGGCACGTCTCATACTCAGCTTTGCTGCTCAACTCAAATGCATATTCTAAAAAAAAAAAAAAAATTACCATTTTAGGGGAAATAAACAGGCTTTCCCAATAGTATACAATTTATTGCCAAGAAGAGTTGTGAAAACAAATAAATAATTGTTCAAATACACATTTACTTCCTTTTTGTGCTGTTTTTACCGGTACTTAATTCCACTACAAATACAGATATCATGTTCTTCATCATGTTGATGATGCAAGCAAACAATGTGATATCATTAAAATGACAACATTGTTTATTACTGTTATTGTATTTCTTTGTACTAATGAAAATATGTAGGTGGGAGTGTCAAATGTTTGTGTTTTAAAAGATTTGGGTCCGTTTTATTGAATTGTTGTGAATAGGGTCATCGTTTCACCTACTGATCATAATCTTAACTCCCTAACCTGCTTCTCTGTGTTTAGAAACCGTTGATCTGTATTTGAAAAATGGGAGCAAGTCAAAGTCAAAAAGTCAAAGTCAACTTTATTGTCAAAACTGCAATATGTACAGGACATACACAGGATTGAAATTGCATTTCTCTCAGTCCCTCGGTGCAACAGTAACCATTTAAACACTAAAACATTTAATAAACATAAGCATAAAATGAAATAATAAAAGTGTAATACTGTCCTGAGTTTTTGCATAGTAGTTTTTGCATAGTAGTATAAAAGTATGAAAAGTTACACCAACACTAAAACACTAAACATTTAATAAACATAGGCATAAAATGAAATAATAAAAAGTGTAATACTGTCCTGAGTTTTTTGCATAGTAGTATAAAAGTGTAAAAAGTATATCTATAAAATAAAATGAAGGTTCTGGCATTGGCATTTGTAATATAGTGACAAAGCAGCATATGCAGCAAATAATGAAACTGAAAAACCGGTCTTTGTTTGTGGTCTGTCTGCTTTCGTATTTGACCTGAAACTGTTTAGTTATTATTGAGAATGAACTTTCTGTTTAGTCAGTGTTTCATAATGCTTTGATCATGACAGAAGTTGACGGATGAGTTTCCGATTATGTTAACGGGTATACCCAGAATGAAAGCACTGAGACGAACAGATACCAGGACTCAATAGCAGTTTACAGAGTTTATTTACAAAGGGAGGCAAAAGGGAAACATCAGGGAGAGGAGCGGGGAGAGTGATTGTAGGAGGTGGAAATGTTTGCATCCATTATCCTTACGAAGAGAGTTGGGGTCAGAACGGGGAGGGCTGGGGTCCAAGGGGCAAGTGGTAGTAGGTGGAGAGCAGCTGTGGAGTATAAGGAACTAGGGACTCAAGGCAGGACAGGTGGACAGCAGAGTTAACTCTGTGGAGGTACACAAAAACACAACTGGTCGACACTTTTAGATCACTCATAGAAAAACTTGCTAGAACAATTCTACCATTGGCTGTGAATGTCCAAGTGCAGCTTCTTATACTCCTCCTGTGTGTAGTGCTGCTGTCAATTAACGTTCTGAGTGGAGGAAGGAAGAAGGCAGGGCCGAACTCCTACACCGATTATCAAAAGTGATATGTGTGATACCATGATCGAAGCAGACTTCAAACTTACAGGAAAATCCACAAGTTCAAATTTGTGAACCCACTTTTAACATATTTGAAGTTGTTTCCTGTCTAACAATATTACAGAAAAGGAACGTATCAATCACAAATTAAATATTTATATTTAATGACATTTATGCCCATGATAAACATATTTGAACTTCGGACTTCTGACTCCAACCGTATGAGGTCATGAAGTCATACGCTTATTTAAGAGATCTATATACTGGTACTCATAAAAACTGTTTCATATTAAAAACTACAAACTTGACTGGTAAAAATTATAACAGTGGACATCTGAAGCAACATTTTCTTTAAGTACAATATTATACTATCCATATGTGCAGTCATTAGAGGAGATGACAGTTAAATAATCCATCCATCCATCCATCCATCCATCCATCCATCCAACCAACCATCCATGATCTTTACCTGCCTGTTCCTGTTCAGGGTCTTGCAGAGCTGGGGCCTATCTCCAGCATATCCTGGATCTTCCCCTGGGTCTCCTCCTCCCTATGGAAGAGTCCAGGGTGCATCCTTGCCAATAATTTAATTTAATTTATTTTGACCACTTGTATCCTCAATCTTTTTCTTTTGGTCGCTACCCAGAGTTCTTAGGTGAGAGTAGGAACATAAACCGACCAGTAAACACAGAGCTTTGCCTTACAGCTTAGCTCCCTCTTCACCACAACAGACCAGTATACTCCACAATACTACAGACACTGCACCAGTCTGCCGGTCAATCTCACGCTCCATTCTTCCCTCACTTATGAACAAAACCCTGAGATATTTGAGCTCCTCCACTTGAGGCAGAACCTCACCCTCGACCTGAAGAGAGTACTGGTACATTTTCCAACCAAGGACCATGGCCTTTGGAGTTGTCATTTAATTAAATTGGTCATCATTTATTTTTGGATAAGTAGAGATACATCAACATATAAAGAACAACTTTAGATGTTGGAAAATTGTGGAAAAAGAGATAATTAAAAACTATACAACTTAAACTTATGTAAATCATGGGAAATTGTTTTATAAATTGCATGAAAGAGGAGTACCAAAATATCTTTTAAGAGTCTTCTTAGAATCTTGTCGCGGTTGACCCCGGGGGGTCATTGTGTGTGGTCGCTGGTGGGGTTCGTCCGGTTCTTCCCCTTGGTCGGATCTGGGGCGTGGACGAGTGGTTTGTCCTGTTCGGGTAGTCCTGGGGACTCTGGGCTCGGGGTCCTTCCTGGGGTCTTGGGCTTTGATCGCCCCTTCGTCTGTCTCGGGCTTTGGGGGGACGGATCTCTGATGCTTCACAGTCGCTACTAAATGTTCTATTGGAGGAACCTTATTCACTTATGCATGCTCACAACCACACACAAATGGATGCAGGGATGTATATGTAGATATATGCAGATATGTAGATGGGTATATAAATGAATATAAATGTATATGTATGTATACTGTATATATATTTGTAGGTATGGGTATGTGTATTTATAGAAATCTACTGCAAGGTCATGAATATTATCAGTCTTTATGCTTGTATGTTTCGTTGCTGTGTTCTGTCATGTGCTTTGCAGGATTGTGGACGGAGGTTTGGTGTGTTTGCCTTGTGCTCTTTTTGTGGATAATTGTTGTTTTGTTGTCTTACTTTCTCTTTTCTTTCTTTCTCTCTATTAAAAAAATACATATTGGAGTGAGAGGATGGCTATAAGGTGTGAAGGGAGGCCATCTATAAATGGAAAAAAAAAAAAAGAATCTTAGTGTACTGGTATGCTCACCAGTCTATGTGTGTAAAATGGGGAAAATCTGTTTCATCATCTTTTTATGTGAGTAATGGTGTGCGACAAGGCAGCATTTTGTCTCCTTGCTTTTTTAACGTGTATATGGATGATTTATCTAAACTGCTGAATCAATGTAGGACTGGCTGTTGGGTTGGTAATAGAACCATCAACCACCTAATGTATGCTGATGATCTTGTTATATTTTGTCCATATAGTGCTGGTCTGCAGCAACTGTTAAGAGTTTGCTCGCAGTATGGACTGGACTTTGACATCAAATATAATGCAATAAAAAGTATCATCATGATTATCAGGAGCAAAGAGGACACTAAATTATCTTTCCCTGACTTCACTCTGTCTGGCAACATCCTCCAAGTCAGTGAGGAGGTGAAATACTTGGGACATTACATAACCGCTGACCTGTCTGATGACAGGGACATTTACAGGCAGCGTTGTATGCAATATGTACAAGCTAATGTGCTTCTTCGGAGGTTCTCTATGTGCTCAGTGTCTGTAAAAACTGCACTCTTCAAAACATATTGTACCCCAATGTACACTGCACACCTGTGGCGGCATTACAGAAAGAGCAGTATGCATAAACTACAGGTGGCATACAATGATGGCATGAGGATGCTGCTTAAGGTGCCGCGATGGAGTAGTGCCAGCCAGATGTTTGCAAATGCCAATGTACCAACTTGTGCAGCTGTGCTTCGTAACCTTATGTACAGATGTATGTGTAGGCTAACAAACTCTGCAAATAGCATCATCTATACTCTGACCAACCCTGCACAAAGCTCGGTTAGGTTCTATTCAAGTCTGTGGAATCACTGGCGCCTTAAATTATTTGGCAATGGATGAACATTCTATTTTTACTGTGTCTTGTTGATGTTATCTTTTTTTTATTTATTTTTATTTTTGGTGGTGGTTGTTTTTGTTACTATGGACCATATGCGTCTGAAATAAAGTTTTGATTGATTAATTTATGTTTTTCCCCCATGAAGAATCTCAGTGTCAATGTTTGAACAGTCAAAAGCTCATTACAGTTATGTTTTATTATTTTCTAAGCAGTGGCAGTCAATAAACTTTGGGTTTCCCTGAACAAGAATTGAATTGCACCTATTTAAATTTCACTTTCACTTAGTTTATGTGAAAAGACAAATAGAGCTGAGGGCACACAAGACCTGAAAAAAGTGTGGGAGCAAAACTAATGATGAAACTTTACACAACACAAAAAAAGCTTTGTCCCTTTGTGAGAAGGTCCATCACAAAATGGATTAACAAAAGTTTATTGTCTGGTTTCTGCTCACACCTGGGTGTTGTCATAATTCACATTTATTTCTGTTATAAATAAGAGAATTCACAAGAAGCAAAGACGAAAGCACGAGATAAGATCCATCCATCCATTATCTTTAGCCTGCTCCTTCCGTTTCAGGTTGCGGGGGTCACTTAGCCAGCTTACTGGGACAGAGGCGGGGGACAATTAAGATCAACAATTTGCAACAATCCCAAAATCCAGATCTGATGTTCATTTCACCGGCATTTGAAATATTTACACAGCTTTCAATTGTTGTAAAAAAATATTCAACATTTTCAACAAAAAATCTGAATAAACAGTATATTACATGCATCAATGTGAATGCTCTTAAAAAAACAAACAAATGTATATAAAAAAATCAGAATCAGAATCAGAATCAGGTTTATTGGCCAAGTATGTTGACACACACAAGGAATTTGTTTCCGGCTGTTCGTGTCTCTCTAGAAAATGTCTCTCTAAAAAAATGCTGAAAAAAATGTCTCTCTAGGATTGACACTATACAGATAATTTACATATAACTTACAAATAATACACAATATACAGAAAGATTCACATCACATGGGGGTTGTGAATGGGTTGGGTGTCACGCTGATTGATGTCTGATGATCAGCTGATGGTGATGGCCTGAGGGAAGAAACTGTTCTTGTGTCTGGCAGTCTTAGTGGACAGAGATCTGTAGCGTCTGCCAGACGGGAGAAGTTGGAACATGTTGTGACCCGGGTGTGTGGAGTCTGTGATGATTTTTCCAGCCTGTTTCCTGGTTCTTGCGTGGTACAAGTCCTGAATGGAGGGCAGTGAAGCCCCGATGACTTTCTCAGCAGTCCTCACTGTTCGCTGCAGCCTGTTCCTGTCCTGCCTTGTGGCTGCTCCAAATATGCAAAAATGTTCACTAGAACTTTGTAACTTGCTTCATGAGGAAGACGTGACCCTTCAACACACTAAGGAGACAACGCCATCATAAAAACATTAAATAAATAAATAATGTCTATATACATTTAACAAAACATAATTAAAAATGACAGTTTTTACATTCTTAGCAAATATACATCATTTGCATTTTTCATCACAGTGGAATATCAAGTTAAATGCTTTTAAAGGGATAGTTCAGACTTTTTAACGTTGAGTTCTGTAAACAGGTCATGGCCAATAATATCTTACCTGTTGTAGCTGCTCTGTTTAAATGAGCTAATTAAAAAATGATTCACATTTCAAGATTGTGCTCAGTATTTCCAGAACAGAAACTATCCAGTAGGGAGCACAAACTTGTGCCGATGCCCAGCCCGGGTAAATGGTGAGGGTTGTATCATGAATGGCATCTGGCATAAAATGCGTTTGCCAAAACTAAAGTGCAAGTTAATCTAGATGACACCATATGAGTTCAGTCGAGGACTGAGTCAATGACCATCACTGGTGCTGTTGACAAACAGGATGTCAAAGGACATTACTGTTAGTCAAAGACCACTAGAGCATGTAACTCTAAACATAGAGACAATGACAGGTAAAGGTAGTGAGCTGGCTGACATGATGCAGAGAAGGAAGGTAGATGTTTTATGTGTCCAAGGGACCAAGTGGAAAGTCAGCAACTTGAGATTGATGGTATGGTTCACGAAAAAACAACTGGGAAGTTGATTACAAAAAGAAATAAAAATGCAGATAAACCCGGTCCTTTTCAAAAGTTTTATTACAAAGATACAAACATAAAAATATTATAGCGTCATGAAGTAAAATCAAACATTGATTAGTACAAGTTAATTATCCCATCACTGTCTGTCTCTGTTCACATTTTTTGTCACGGTTCACATTTATTGTATCAAAATAAAAGTGAAAGAGTTCATGAGCACCACTGCAAATCCAACATCTGGATCAGCAGTTAATTTCCTAGTTTTCTTTAATTAGAATATAATAAAGATAATAATAATACATATTTGAAATATTTTTGTTAACTGTTAGGATTATTAAAGTTTTTGAAGGTGCCAGACCTTTCAAATGCTACAAAAAACATGATGCTTTTTCAAAAACGATTTGACTAAATTTGGCCGCACAGAAGTTAGAGATGACGAGCCTGTGATGGGCAGGTCGCACGTTTGAATCCCCAGACAGAAGAACAAGAAAAGAAAAAAAAACATGTGAGGGAAGCACCCCTCCTCCTCCACCTTTTTTTTTTTAAATCTCTGGAACCCCTCTGGCTCTTAACCCCCAGCTCCTGCCCAAGATACTTAGATGGCAGCCCTCTGCCCCACGTGTGCCCACATGTGAGATGGAAAAATGCAGAGAATTAATGT